>VDFB02364041.1:0-17571 GCA_007258455.2 Sequoia sempervirens | reverse complement strand
TATATCAATGGTATCCCCTAAAGGAAGCACATTTTGTTTCAGGAATTCAAGATTGTATTCATCATTGTCTTTATCAATCTCATTGTTTTCCTTTTCTCAGTATTCTTGTCTAGCATTAATCACAACACATGTAACCCATTTCTTTTTAGGAGTAAATGGCTTATCATAAACTCCTAACATTTCTTTCAAGGCTTCATCATCTTCGAAGAACTCCAATGATGCTTCACAAGTTGGGTCAATTAATTTTGGATGTTTCAAGGTGAGAGTTGTTTTAGGATTACACATGGCGGTGTTGATTTTTAATGAGGATCTTTTCGTTGTTTGCGTTATCTTAGAAGGACAATATCCCAAACCACTTTTTGCTTCTTGTGTATTAGGCCCTATAGGAACACAGATGCCTTGTTCTTTCCTTCCACATCCTTTTCCACTATAACCAAGTTGCTTCATGAACTCATAACCTTTCCCATAAAGTCTCTCCATTTCTTTTGGGTTTGGTGGTTGTTGATAGTCTATCTCATTAAAGTTTGTTGTATAACTCGTGTCTTCTTCTAGAGTAGATGAGGTATCTATGCTTGTGAGTTTTCTTCTGCATTTTGCATTGACATCACCATTGGTTGCTTTTTTTTTCAGTTTCTTTTGTTGTGATAATGTATTCTCCCATAAATGAAGGTGTGAAGTCTAAGGAACCCCAATCATCTTCTAACAACTTTGTCACTTTTTCCATCTCGTTTTTCTTTTCTTCCGGTGGCTCTATCTTCAAATTTGGAATTAGTGTGAGGATATTTCTTTCCCTTTTCAACTTGTAAGCAACTTTCGAGCTCGGGGTCTATTTCAACTTGGTATACTTTATTATTATAGACATACTTCATTATACAATGAAGAGTTCAAGGCACCACATGCATCTCATGAATCCAAGGTCTCCCTAAAAGAAGGTTGTACAAAAGATCATGAGGCATGGCATGAATAGGGGTTTGTAAGGTATCCTTTCCAACAGTAATAGGCAAAGTAATCACACCAAGCGGTTGCTTTCCTACATTATCAAATCCTCGAATCAACAAGGAATCGGGTTGAATTCTTGATTTATCCACGCCAAGTCTATCCAAAAGGTTCACACTACACACATTAAGAGAAGAGCCATTATCAACAAGGGTTATTTTTATTCCTATCCTATTATATAAAGCTACTATCATGAAGGCATCATTTCTCTTTCTCATCTCCAAGGGTGGTAGCTCATGTTGATGAAAAGTAATGTCTACATTAACTGTATTCATTCCTTGAATTAAGCTGCTACATCACTTGCATTTGTATTAGAAGGAAGTACAACTTGTTGCAAGGATGTTTGAAGCATAGTGTGATAGTTAGGTGAATTTTGAATCAAGTCCCATAGGGATATTTTCACGGGAGTATTCTTAAGTTGCTCAACAAGATCATACTCCTTTCCACTATTCAAAGGAAAATGAGGGGCACTAGGAAAGACAAAGTTAGGAAAAGGTAAGGATTTTGAGGTTGATTGTCTTGGTTGTGGATTGTTTCTAGTGTTATATGTATGAGCAACAACATTGTAACTTGATTGTTGTGAAACATTATTCTTAGGTGGTTCAAGAGTGAGAACGGGTTTGTTTTGAGTTTGGGGTTTGTGTGAAGGTGGGTAGAGGATAAGTTGAGGTTGAATCACGTTAACTTCTCTTGGTTTCGACTTGTTGTAGCAAGCCTTAGTGGATGAACCTTGTGAGATGAAATCCTCAAGGGCTTCATCTAACATGCCAAACACATCACTACTAAAAGGATTGATGGTTAGGTTAACTTGGAAAAAGAGATTTGACATGCTCAAAAAACTATGCTTTCTCCAAGTGGTTCATCAGTTTTTAGGTGTTTTTAGTTTTATTTTCTAATAAATGCCAAATATAATCTACTCTAATTAATCTATGAACTAATGCTGAAAATGAAAAGTACAGTAATCTAATTCTATCCACAATTGCAATGAATGTAAATTAAGCTAAATCTAATGAAATGCATGAAACAAAAACCCAGTAAACTGAAACAAAAAACTAATGATAACAAATATAAGCACATAAACAAAGTTTTTAATGCCGTAAAATACAATTTTAAACCTCACACGGGACTAAATCGCTCAGAGGGGCATATGAGTCCCAACCAGGGTTTTTAAAAGGTTTAAATACTGAATAACAGTCACCATAGAATACCCAGAAATCAGGAAAAACCACTTGTACTAGAACTAAATCACCCAAAGGGGTGTATGAGTCCCAAATTAGGGTTTTTGCACAAATTTCAAAAAATTATAAGTGAAAGTTATGTTTTTTGGTTTATATGATGTCTAGGCTAAGTGAAATTATAGATTTTAGATGAAACTCAATGATGCAAGATGCAAAAATGCAACCTATATGCACTTTCATTAATGCAAGACTTAGAAACCCTAGATGCAAATCAACTAACGCAAAATCCTAATGCAAATTTAATGTAACCTAGATCTAAGACTATGATGCACTCCAAATCAGAAATGAGGTGTTCATGTCAGGTTCACCAAAAAATTAACAATAGAAATAGGGAACCCCACCTTTTAGGAGATGGAGCACAAGGATAGGGTTCCTATTCACTATTGTTTCATTCAAGGAAACCTTAGAGAGCTCAATCTGAAGATAAAAAGGGGGAAATAGATCTTGAAATAATGTATCCTAGGGTGTGATTAAAGGCTAAAAGAGGGTTCACCACCAAGCTAGGGCTTGGAAAGATAAGTAACCTGCAAAACCTAATGATAAAACCTAATACTTTGTAAAACTCAAATGAATGACCTAGAAATGAATGTAAATCAGAATAGTGAATTGGGAAATCAGAGAAGTGCACTAGGAAACTTGAATGTACTTGGAATAAGCTCTAAAATTTTGAAAATGAAGACTTAGGGAAAACTAGGACTCATATGCTAGGCTAGGTGTATTAGTCCCAGACTAGGGTTTCTGGGCTGAAACAGGAATCTGGTGATGACAAGCCCGGATCTTCAAAAATATGGAAAATACACTATAGAGGGACTCATACACCACAAGTGGCATATCAATTCTGTTCAAATTTTTTAAAAAGTCAAAGCTTGAATCTGATCTCCTATCTCTGCTCTTCCTTCCCAACCTGAGTTCCAGATCTGAACTTGTAAAAAGACCTGCAAAACAGAATATACTGTTGATTTGCTTATGGGGGGTTTTCCTTGGCCAAACCCCTAGTTTGGTAATTAAACCTTGATAGAAATAATGTACATCTTGAAAGTAAATGTGAACACAAACCCTAATATTAAGTGCATATAAGATTAAGAAATCTGAAATGTAATGCAAACCTATTCTAATTTTCTAGAATGAGATGCATGAATGAATGACTTTGGGAGATGTCTAATCACCCTAATAAGCCATAATAAGACGTACCTACCTTAGGTTGAAAGTAGAGTGATAATAGAGGACATAATCACTTAGGAAACAAGCCATTAGGCTTGGTTTGATGGCTAGTTGCATCTCCCCAACCTAGAATCCATCATGATTCACCATAGGAAACCATAATGAATCCTTGAAAATGATAGATATTGAATGAAAGTGAGCTTGAAGACCTGCAAAAACACTATAATGTTGCTCCAAGACTTCAACTTTTCTTGCTACTTTCTTTTGAATGCTCCTGCGAAAGAATACTTGAGTGCTTGTGAATGCTTAGATCTTGAAATTGCTCTTCTCCAGATGAAAATAATGACTTGAAAGCTTGTTTATATTGGCATTACACCTAATTTACAGTTTATTAGATCTCAAAAGCTGACATCAACCAAAATTTTGAATTAAAAGCTTGAATTTCCTAGTCAAACCCTAAAAATGGGCCACACGAGACTCATACGCCACTTGTGGCATATGGGTCCCACATAGGGGGACCCATACGCCCAATGTGGCATATGAGTCCCACCCTAGTTTTTCGGGGTGGGCCAATGATGGGTTAGAAAATTTAATGCTTTTGTTGATTTTGTCAGGATTTTAGTTGAAATAAGCCTTGAGATCCAAAATAAAGGGTCGTAGGGGCCTATTAATGATGATTTAAAGGGTCATAAATGCAAGGGTACTAAAATAGGTCCAAATTAAATGAGAAATTGTACCATCTCCAAGAAGGGAGTATAATTTCCATCATTACAACAACTTTTAATGTCATTCCAAAATCTGATTTGTTTAGGGTGAAGTTAGGCATCCTGTGGCTAGCTTCCATGAACGAAATCGCTTCTGTTATTCATAAATGTCTAAAGTTCTCTCACAAAGGTGCCATGAATGTTGTGCATGACACTAGATATTATCCATTGGTATCTTGTGGGGGTTATTCCTTAGATCACTTTTGGCCCGCCTCGGTTGGTACGTTCCCTCCTAGAATGGACCTACTTTACTGAAATTACATAAAGTATAAAACCAGGGGCAAGGGAAAGCCAAAGGTGACTCACCCTATAACACAACAACAAGCTACCTCCTCCTCTCAAAAGGGAAAGGAGAAGCTTGCTCGTGCTCAGGTCCCCACCTCTTCCTCCCTCCTTGTAGAGGAACTTTGGGTTACTACCCTTGGTTTTCACATAAAAAGCTTGATGGTGCTTGCTTGGCGAAAGCCGAAGCATCTAGCATTTGAACTTCCTGTCTTACCCATGGTGTCTTGGCCTATTCGATATGGTAAGGGGAAGGGTTCCCAAGGGGAGTCCTCTATGTATCGACCTCCGCAACCTCCTACTGCTCTTGCCTCTAAGGCAGTAAATGGGAAGAGGCTCATTGTTGAGGCATTAGAGTTGGCTCCCTCTGTTGTTCCATCATCCTCTCAACCTCTCCCCCTTGTTCCTATCCAAGAGTCCCTCCCTCTGTCGAAAACGACTATGATGGATACTCCGATGGTTGAATAGGAGCCTTCCATCCCTTCTCAACCCCCAACCTCTAGTTCCCAGAGTCATAGAAAGTGCCTTGTGCGTGAGTGCAAGCATCAGAGAAAGGCTCTAGTCGCTAAGCAGGCCACCCTGTAGAAGATGGAAGAGGATTTGACAGCTCCTGCTTCAGAACCATCTGCTATTCCCTCCTCTTCCATCCTCTCTGCTTCAGTTCCTTCAACTTTGGTTATGCTTCCATCTCCTACCGCGAGCATAAGTGATCCCCACTTGAAGAGGGTGTAAGTGTTTATCACTCCTTCACTTGAGCCACCTATTGTGCCTATGGTACACACGCCCCATTCAGACTGGGGACCCTATTTCTTTTTTATTTTTTGTTTTGTTTTTCTCTTGCCAGGTCTTTTTTGTTCTCATCTCATTTTGTGTGCCCCTATTTCTAAGCTCAATTGGTCACATGCATTAAAATCATGAAATTTCATTTGACCAAAGTCACCTATCCAAAATTCACTAAGTCTTTGGCAGCTACGAAACTTGGTCTGTGGGTCTCCGTCTTCTCTTTGCCCCTGCGTCCATTAGACCAGGAAGACCCACATATGCGGGTTTCCTTCTGTGGACTGCCATTGTCGCTTCATTGCTAAGTAGCGGCCAACCCATGGCACCCACTCGCATGGTGGGTTCTGCATCTTATTTCGCCATCCAAGTCTTGACCAAGCACCCACACTGGCACGAGAATCCACAATCTTCACCTACCAAGGGCCTGCCATACCAGTAATTAATGCTTACCATTTATGGTGATTTTCCTATAAATAGAGGCTCCTCGATTGTCATTTTCACCCTGCATTTTTGAATTTTGAAGGAGAAAACAGAGTTCTCACCCGCGCAAGGTTTTGTAGCAGATTTAAGCCAGATTCACTTCAGTTTTTAGCGTGTGATCTAAAGGTATGAGCTTGTGTATATTTTTCCTTTCCTATGCATTTTAATCTATTAAAATAATTTTGCTGTTAGGGTTTCGTGATAGTTTGAAATCTTTGAGGGTTGAACCTTGATTTATCCGAGCAGTTCTGTAAAAATGCCTGCAATTGTTAGCCTTGCATTGGTGATATGCCCAATATTTTGAGACCCCTCAGAGCATGTTAAAATCCCATATTTGCACTCATGCGAAACCTCATTCTGCCCTTGTCATTCCTCGAACGTCGGGAGCACTAATGTGGCCCACCCCGTTAGCCCTACTCTCTTTGCTTTTATCCACATTTGAAAATGTTTAAAACGAGAACGACTAAGTTAGTACCACTTTGCGAAGGTTTCAATATGGGACTCTGTCTGTGGACCACTCCCACATCATTGCCATTTCTCAAATGGAAAAACCATAACATCGTTCCATCATGAGGGCGCCGCAATGAACATTTCCCCGAGTTAAAACTTTGAATACATCATCAAAATTCTAAGTCCAGAATCCTCTGCGGGCCAAGATACACAGATCACTGTCTACGTGAGGCGGTCACCTTGTTGCCTTTGGCTAGTAGAAAACCATTAACATCCCTCTGTATTGCGGTCCCCGCATGATTTGCTTCCTCAAAATGAAATCTCAATATTGTTAACGTAAAGCTTTAATGTGGAAGGCCCTTGCAGGTTTTCTCTTGCGAGCGTCCTTCATCGGGATGCTATCAACCTTTCGCCGCTATCCAACGACCGAGCACCCTCGTCCTTCTGCCAAGTGAGCTCCGTGGGAACCTTTTCCCCTTTGCTAAACTTCAAAGCTGACCAACAAATCTTAGAACAATTGACCATCTATGGGTCCGCCTATGCGGACCTCCATTTGCGAGTGGCCGTCACCTCACCATTGTTCTTTAATGGTGAAAACTTGACAACCTTCCACCACATAGCCTCCACATTGCCCCACTCTGTGAGCATTAACTTGGAAAATTTCAAGAACTCGGGAGGGAAATTTATCATGTGGGTTTTTCCATGCAGAACTCCGCATGCAGGATACCGTATATTGAACACCACTGTTCAACGACTAAAGTTTGGGGGCTTTCCACCCCCACGACGCCCGCAGCCTCTGAACCCACACCCATGAACCCGCATTTGCACAAATGATCCGAATGAGCTCAAAATGTATAATGATGATGAATGTCATGATTTCTTAGGGGTATATGAATGGATCTAATTATGAATTTGTAGGATTTAACTGACATTTTCCATCTTTATATGTAAAAACACTTACTGCACCTTTTGCGTGAAGGACTTATTGAACCTGCTGAGGGACCATCAGGGAAGCCCATAGGAAAAGATGATAAGGGAAAGAAGCTTGCAAGAAATTCAAGTGGAAAAGAAGAAAAGGAGCAAATGAAGTATCAGTTTCATGAGGTGGAGTGCACCTCCAAGCTCACTTCCAACTGGGAAACTGTCTAAGATATAGACCTAGGGCATGTTAACATAGACAAATTCAAGCAAAGGTTCATGGTCAACCCTACCATAGAGGATTCCTGGAGGATAAAGGGAAGTAACCTTGCAAAGGCAGATGGCTTCCCTCCTACACTAATTGCTCCAGAATTGGTCTTGGCCTGTCGGGAGAGCCACCACTCTAGTAATAGGAAGATAATTGCCAAAGACGGGAGGGTATTAGCAGATTTATCTACTAACTCTATTGGCAAGACATTCGACATTCTGAGCTTCAAAAAGATGGAGGTAGAAATGGAGTTCGCTCATAAGGTTTGGCAACAAGATCCCATGGGATGCAAAAGAATGATTAATCAACATTGGTTAAAGGAAAAGAGGTACAATGCCAACAAAGTGGCTTAGAAGTTATACAGGAGTGATTTCTTTGAAGAATATCATGCTCTAGTCACTCTCCTAAGTAGAGTGATGGGCCTACCTACTGCAACATTCTTTGAAGAATGGATGTTCTACTTTGTGGAGGAGATCCTCTGCGATACTGCTAGCTTCCACTGGGCCAAAATGATAAGTAACAATTTGCATAATCAACTTATGGCCATAAAGAAGACCTCCCAATTCTACATGACCTCATATTTGGTCTATCTCCTCTTAGTGAAATTCCCATACAAAGGTCTCTTCTGTACAGGAACATTGGGGACCAGGAGGGGAGAACTCAAAGTTTATGACTGCTATCCCCAGTTGTAGTATCAAAATTTCAAAAGGGAATATAGAAGAGTGAATGATGCCTTCATTAGGCATATAATTAGACTCTTGGGAGGAGATTTTGAAAGAAGAGTAACCCAGAATGCCAAAGATTTTATAAAAGGTTTTGGGTATCTATTTATCTAGTTCTAAAAATTCACCTACATCAGGGCATAAGGGTTCTCAGGAAAGCCCTACCGGTTACCACACTACCCAAACAACCAAATCATCTTGTTGGAGCTACTTGATAGCTGCAGACTGCCCATACCCTACTGAGTGATAAACACCAAGCTGGGGTTCCATATCTGCTTACATTCGGGCAAGGAATGTACTCTTGCCCTACTGTCCAGTGTGTTGAATATTTAGAAAAGGAATTGGAGGAGTACCACTTGGACCAACATACAGATAAGGAAATAGTGGATCCTCATGGTAAGTTGAGGAAATAGAAAACAGTGTAGCCACTCGTTCATCGGGCGAAGCTACCAAATCCCCGCCTGTTACTAGATCTAAGAAGAGGAGGGATGCACTTGAGCACAAGCCTAAAAAAAAGGTGTATTATAGGAAGGCTATAGAAGGTTAGCGATCCAAAAGGGTGAAAAGAATGAGGACATTTGTGCTTGAAATGCCCACCATTCAGGAGGAGAAGCCTCAACACGAAGAGGAAGATGAAATTGAGCAGCCCCACTCACCAACTACCACTTCTGGTCCCATTGCTACTGCTGCCGTCACCACTCCTCCATCCTTCGCTCCTAAATATTTTCCTATCTCGTCTCCACTTGCTGTGGACATATCGGTTCACCTCATCTCTGCCTCGCCAACCGCCCTAATGATGCTATTAGACTCCTCCTCTTCCACTACATCCCCACTGTTGTCTTCCTTGATCCCACCTCCACTACCTACCTTTTCCACTTTGGTACCATCCATGCCATCTACATCTATGGAACTTCCCATCTTGCCACAAGATTTCACAACATCTATGTAGAACATGCCCATTGAGCTTTGCGGGGCAATGCTTGATCCCAAGGTCCACGCTCTAATGGCTCAACTTGTTGTTTCTTTGCCTCTTCCACCACCGCCTACCAAGCCCCCAGAAATGGAGGCCACAATGTAGATCTTAGGAGAAATGAAAAGACTTAGCGTAGAGCAATACAAAGAGGCTGTGAGGGACATAGTCGAGGAGCCCGAGGATTCTGATAAAGATGATTATTTTGAAAATTCAGAGGGAAGATTAAGTATAAAATTTGACAAGGTGGCCTCTGATGAAGAAGGGCCACAAAATTATGAAGAAGATGCTGAGGGTCTTGATGAGCACTATGTAGTGGAGACATCAGATCGGGAGCGAGAAGAAGAGACACACCCAGAGGAGCACCACTTTGAAGAAGGGAAGATAGACATGGATCCAGATGTAGAAATAATTGAGGAACCTCCACGGACTGGCCAAGATAAGGGCTTGATGCAGGAAGAAGTGCCTCTAGAAAGGGAGGAAGAAAAGGATAAAGAAGAGGAGATAAAAGAAAAGAGTGCTGAGCCCAAGCAGAATGTTGAAATTGAGCATGAAGATGATGAAGAGAGGGCGTCACAAGAGGAAAATATCATTGAAGGAAATGTAGCTTCCACCGAGCCTGATATAGGAAGGACCACACCAGAAAAGGAGGTAGATGAGGAGGAAAAGAATGACGAAAAGGCTCCTAGTGATGAAGATCAACCACATAAATAAAAAGAAGTGGAAGGTGATCATGAATCACCAAATGGTCAAAAAAAGGTTCTCACCTAGCTGGAACAACAATTGAAGAAGAAAGCTCCAGTGGTCACTGATCCAAAGGTGAGATTAGAAGCGATTCGGGCCAGAGCCCAGACAAGGACCTGAAAGGAGAAGAATTCTGAAATCAGGTCACACATCACGGTTGATGCCTCTGGATCCAGGATCGTACAAATTGGAACTCCAAAATCAGGAAAAGATGTGAGCATCATCTAAGGCCAGGATTACCGTATATCCACCATTAATCTAGGCCTGACTACTCATGAACAAAAGATGTATGATCTTCAAGGATCGGTGTCCACCATTATACAACAAATGAATAAGGACCAGTCCACTAAAGAAGAGTTGAAAGCACAAGTGACATACCTCACCGCTTATATTCAACAGTGGACTTCCACAGAGGAAGAGACTCCAACAGAATCATCTACGCCTACTCTCCTATCCAAAGAAGAGATAAGTAAGATGGAAAAGATGAAGAGTTGGACCAAGTCAATTGTAGACTGGTTCAATAGAGTGATTTAAAATGGTGACATGGGTATCCGACACGCAGCCAAAATGTTCAATAAATTTTGAAAGCTACAGAAAGAGGTGGAGGACATGATAAATACCTGCAAAGAGTTCCTCGAGTTGTATAGGATCACATATCCTAAGCTCGAGAGCATCCTCAATCTCTCCCAAGAAGCATGGGCAAAGGAGCTAGAGCTGCAAAAATAAGATCATTGGTTGGTTAAAACATGGAAAATGAATGTTGATTACAGGAAATAAATTTTGGAGAAGTCCTTGCATGAATTGGAGCTTGATCGTGAATGGGTAAAGGAGCACCAGACATACATAAAAGATTATGTGAAGATGATGACAGACTATGAAATGCCTATTTTGGAGTTAGACCCAGTAAAGATCAAGCCATTATATTAAAAGAAGATGGAACAAGGGGTTGGAAATACATTGTCACCAGATTTTATGGATTTTTTTGCAAGGGCCTTCACTCAGTCCAAGCAGGTTATAGAGGCTACGCCAAAGTGCACTAAACATTAGGAGCAAATCACTGACAAATCCTCAAGTCTGATCTATTCGAGGAGAAGAAACTCATAGCCATGATCATCAAGTTCATTAAGTACGCAATAGCGCAAAAGGAGGCTGGGAAACCTATAATCAGTGATGAATACTTGCTGAAGTAGTTATAAAGGCTGAAAAGGCAACTAAAAGAAAAAAAAACTAGAAGACAAAATAGACTAGAAGACGAAATAGGGAAAAAGAAAAGTCTATTTTGTATTGTAGTATATTAGGGGTAGGTGAAACCCTAAGTGAAAATGAATCTTGACCACTCATTGTATATGAATATTGTCTATTCATTTCACTTTTTGAAAACTATAAATAGGGGTATCCTCTCATTTTCAAAGAGAGAGATGAGTTTTTATAAAGACATGCTACTACAAAAAATGTGAGAAAAACATTGTTTTGATACTTTCTTGTGTATTTCTCTATTGTGTGCATGATTCTATCTCCAAGTAGTAGATTTTAGCTTTGTTGTTCAAGTTTTAAATTACTTTTAGTTATTAGTTTATGTTGTTCTTTAATGGTGAAGTATGATATGGTGTTTGATATCTTCTTAGCTCATACTTTTTGTTGTATATTGATGATAAACTGTTGTGTAAAGTGAGTTTGAACATTACTTATATTGCTGCACTTAAGTTCAATTTTTATTCATGCTTTAATGGTGAATGAACAATTTGAAAACCTGCAGTGACCTTTTGAAGATTGCACTAGTTTCATGAGACTGTGGGATGTCCCTAGTTAAGTGGAACTCAGTTTTGGGAAGTCTATCGCTTGAGCTATTTCTTGCCACTTTAAAAGAAGTTGCACTAGGATGGTTTATGAGTCTAGGTAGAGATACCATGGAAACTTGGGAGGAGATGAAGAAAAAGTTCCTTGGAAAATGAAAGGAATATTGCAGGGGCAGTGATACAAAAGGAGATGATGTCTTTGGGATGCAACAGAAGGAAGATGAGAGCTTGGAGGATTATATTTCAAGGTTTCTATCCTGCATGAATAAATCTCCACATCATACACCCAATGAAGAATCACAAAAGATACTTTTCTTAAGAGGAATCAATGAGAGTTGCACTAATGCTTTTGGCCTGATGGCAGGAGGAGATATCACTCAAGTTTCTTGGAAAGATATCAAGAAAATCTGTCAGAACTATTCTAGAGTAGCTTCAAAAGAAGAGAGAACTTACCAATAGTCCATGGGTAAGTCATCTACCAGTGGAATTTTAAGGATGGAGATCACTAATCTGTTGGCAGATTTCAAGCAGGATGTTACAAACAATCCAACTACTCAACTGGATACACTTTAGGCCAAAGAAAAACATGAGGAGGCAGAGGCAACACTCATAGAATACTGCCCTCATTGTAGACAAAAGAAGAAGAACAACTGCAAATGCAAGATGATAACTAACATTGAAAACCAGATTCCACTTGAGCTCAAAGCAATTCAGACTGAGGAAGATCAAGTCTACCTTGTTGCACAGAGGAAACCCTGGGTTCCAAGACAAGGTATGTTACCAGATCCACTATCCTTTTTTGGGCCAAACCAGGAAATCAGTTGCATGCAATCGTCTTCTCAATTCCAACAACTTGCCATAACACCTCCACTTGCTAATTCAAGCTCCAATGCACCCAAACCTATTCAGCTACTAGCTCAGCCCACACCCTACCCAAATAACACACCACGACCACAACCAATATACCTTGCTGATTTAAACCCATTCCCTACATGTGCTGTGAGTATAAGTGATATTCACTTATGTTTAGGAACTACTATATTGACTCCTTCCACACCCAACATCATTGAGCTACCTGTGGAAGAGGAAGAGGAACCTCTGAATGATCTCATTGAGCCTGCTGTACCTAAAAATATTGAACCAATTCCAGCCAGGAAGACTGCACAAGAGCCACCATTTCCTCAGGGATTGGAAGTCACCAAGCATAAAGAAGACAAGGAAGATACAACTTTTGACATCATGGATCAGCTAGGGCATATATGTGTTCAAATAACCCTATTTAAGTCCATAAAGGATGTTCTAATCTATGGCAAGGCTATCAAGGAAGCTTATCTTAAGAAGCCAGGTAGGAAGAAGAAAGACCCAACCACAGTTCATGTGGTGGGCTAGCTCACTGATATCATATTGGGAAAAGTGACTATTCCCAAGTATAATGACCCAGGAAGTCCTATGGTAGTAGTTGTTATCAATGAAATCCAAGTAAAGAATGCCTTGATTGACTTGGGGGTAGCAATCAATATGATGACTAAGGACATCCTGCAACAACTAAATGTTGTAAACATGAGATCTACTCCTACTGTCCTGTAGCTTGCTAATAGTTCTACTGTGAAGCTTGCTGATATAGTAGAAGACCTTGTCGTAATTCTAGACTCTTGGGAATATCTAGTAGGCCTCATGAATCTCTCTCCTAAGGCCACCCTAGAAGTGTATCCTATCATTCTTGTAAGGTCATGGTTTGCAACAACAGATGCTTACATTGGGTGTTGGTCAGAAGATGTGACTATTTCTAATGGCAAGAATACTAAAAAGCTTGTTCTTTATCTTCCTGCTCAGCCGAACCATAAGAAGAGGGTTCTGTATGGCCACAAGTTGGTGAAGAGGCCGAGGAAGTTGACCTAGTGGTGTAGCTCATGATGTTAGATATAAATCCTTTCTTGTAGTTTCAAGACGATGATGAAGTGTTATCCAGTATAATTCAGAACCATTATGAAGTGGAGGAAGCATCATCTTCTACTTCGATCATAACACTTTTACCTGTTCTTCCTGCAGCCACTGTTCCTACAGATGTTCTTCTTGCAGACACTGTTCCTACACAATAGACTCACTAAAGTTTCATCAGCATGCATTTGCATGGGACTGCCATGATATGAAGGGCCTGGACACTAAGCTATGCACCCATAGGATCTCCATTAGAGACGATTGTCAACCAGTAGGGCAGCCTCAACAAAGAATATACCCTGCATTGAGCGAAATTGTTAAATCAAAACTTCAGAAATTGTTAGATGATGAATCTATCTATCCTATTTTAGATAGCCAGTGGGTGTCTACACTAGTAATCGTGCCAAAGAAGAAAGGAAGATGGCGAGTTTGTGTTGATTACAAAAAAATTAATGCTTCCACCAAGCAAGATCACTTTCTTTTACCCTTCAGTGATCAAGTTTTGGACTCACTTGCAGGAAAATTGTAGACAAGGTGGCTAGGACCGTATGAATTTGCTAAAACATTTCCTAGTGAAGCTGTTCAGCTCACCACCATTGACCCTGTCAGATTCAAGTTGCTTGAGCTAGCCTCCAAGGAAGAGCTCTTGCAACAATTCACCTAGCGTTCAGTGCACGAGCTTCCTGTAGTCGAAAGTGGTGGACCTAGCGTCCCACCTTTCGGCTAAATTAAGGTACATACTTTCATAATAAAGATTTCCACTTGAGTGGAAATCCATTTCTTCACCCATCTGCCCATTCGTCCACCCGTATCACCTTTCTCTCTCTTCCATCATTTCATTCCACCTCACTTCACTTCATGTCACTTTCATTAATTTAATTGCTTAATTATTTCTAAAAAGGCGATATGATACTTTCTCTCCACGATCTTTGCAACACATCTTTCGCACGCTTAGGTATGTACACGGTAATTCTCATCTCTTAATTACCCTTTAAGTGCATTTATTTAATCATGGCATCTTAATATAGGCGATTACATAATATGTCATTACTTCTTGTCAAATCATCACTACCTTCTCACATGTGCAGACACATGTCCAAATTTAGGTTGGGGGGAATAAAAAATGCAAATATACTGCCTATGTGTCAAATCATAATGTGGCTACATCCAAAAATTTAAATAAGTCGATTTGAAAATCCTGGCTCGCATGTGTGAAGTGATGCTAATTGAGTTGCCAATTCTTTCCATTAACACTCTCATTTATCACCCTTTTCTCGCCTGAATTTCCCTATCGTAATCTTGAGTTATAAACAGTAAATGGTAAAAACAAAAACAAAAAAAGGAAATTTAGTCAACAATGGTAGTAAAAAATTTTAGTAGAAAGGTGGTGGTTTTCAGAACAAAAATTGCAGAGGAAGGGAATTTTGCTGAGTGATAGTGATTTTAGACAATGGGAGGTGGCTTAATTCAGAATAAGCCCTCAGTTCATGACGTTTTGCTGCAAGATGCACAATGCCTGACAAAATTACAACGCTGTGGATGGTTTGATTATTTCATGAACTTGGATGGCTTTGATGAAGGCATTGCACACAAATTCGCTCAAACATTCTCTGAAGGAAAAGCCACCATAAAAGGGTTAGAAGTTGTGGAAAATGAGGAGAGAATTGTAGAAGTTTTAGGGTTACCTGCTGATGGAGAAAATTACCCCGCCTCTAGGGATTCCAGGTTGGCCAGAGAAAAATTTACAGTACATGGCGACCCATCTATTAGCATTGACAAGTAGGGTGCTAAAAGAATGTGTCTGCCTGAACCATGGAAGCATGCAACTGTCTACATTATAAGGTATATCACCTGTGAGGGACGTTTGTCAAACCTGCATTTAGTACATTTCAAGCTCTTGAGCCACATGAGGCACAAAAGGAGGATGAATGCACCCAATGTTCTATACAGTCTTCTCTCCTTCATGGCAGCCGAAACACAGAAAGGTAGGGACAACTCTGTCTCCCACCATTGCTTGATAAATTTGCTAGTTAAGAAATCTTTGCATGATGCTTTTGGAATGACTTGGGAAGAATTTGTTTAAGTTAATCAAAATTATTGTCAGGAAGAGTTTGTCAATGTTGAGCATTTGTCACCTAGGGCTATACCTCAATCTCGTAGGTCTAGTAGAAGATTAAGCATAGTCGGAGCCACCCCTGGTGCTTCAACTTCTGGTGCTAGTTCTAGTATGAATCCTCCTGCAACAACAAAAGTAACATTGGCATACCTTGATAATATCGCAGAAGAATTTGAGGATGAGTAGGGGTTCATTCAATAAAACCAAGAACAAGAGAAGGAGTTCCTGCAGCCACAACGGGAAGCACAACAAGAGCCAGAGAAAAACCAAGAATAGGAACAAGAGATCCTGTAGCAAGAAGGGGGTGAAGAAATAATACCCCTTCATCCACATACAACTAGACAACTCGAGGTCATGCAGATAGTGCCGTATGGGGAGCAGCCATCAACAAAAACATTGGTAGGAATTCATAACCCTTCTAATTTTACGATTCATGCAACAATTTTAAATTTATGGAAAGAAATAGAAAGGAGGGAGGGAGAATGGAGACAAGAGAAGAAGAAACTGAAAAAAGAAATCCAAGAGAGGGATGAGATTATTGAGGAGAAAAATGAGGAGATTGCTAATTTGAAGAAAAAAGTAGATGACATTGTGACCCTGGTGCCACAAATCTTGGAATGCAGAGCTCCTCCAAGGGTTTATGCCTTGCACTTGAAAGAAAAATATCTCTCTTTCAGGTTGTCAAATTTTTTTTAGACTTAAACCCCTCCATTGAATCCCCTACTGAATTCTTCAATGCCTTCAGGATTGCTTCCCCTGAGATGAAAAATTTGTTATGTGAATTCTATTTGCACAATTATGCTGTCACATAGGATCATGATTGGAACCTGTTGCTATATGTTGGGGATATTCAACTAAGAGCATTTATGTCCTAGGCATAAAATGAAATTAATTGGGGTGAGTAGAACAATGCTTATAGGAGAATGGAATCCAATATCCCCTTATCCATTAGGGTTGAGTCGAGCAACCCAAGGGATATTCGTAGAGAATGGCTCAGGATGCTTCTCAGACCAAGCTATGGTAACATAATCATGCCCTAGATTGAAGCTGTCTATACTGAGTATGAGGTTAAAATAACAACAAAAGAGGAGCTTGTAAGAGGATATCTAGCTCAACGATAGAATAGTTTAATAGATGAGTTAAAACAAGCTGAGCCCCATTCTATTCACAATTATATTGCAACATTGAAGAGGATTGACAGGTATATCTAGATTGGTAGAACAGAGGGAATATTTTAGCTTCCCCTGACTTTCCAGCCACCCATTCTCATGTGGTAAGTACCAAATTATAGATTCTACCAATATGATATTGCTAGAGAAAGGAAAATATGGAACAAATTTGACAGATTGGGAGGATTTGATTGGGATCCAGATTCATGTACTGCAGCAACAGATGTTGGCCAGCTTGTAGTTGAAAAATTCAGAGCCTTAACCAAACAAAAGAACAACCCTTCCTCTGCTAGAGGACCAACAAGACGTTAGGTTGCGGGGAATGATGAGCCTAGTTTTTGGTCAAATTTTGGGTAGAATTTATAGTCCATTTGCTGGAAGTATCATGAAATTTAGTAGTTAAGTGTTAATATTTGCATAATGTCTCCCTCAAAACATTGACATTGGGTTTAACTCCATCTCTATGAAGTTTTAATGACATCGGTATATTATGTGGTTTATCTATATTGATTTTGTGCATGGTTGATGAATGTTCTTTAAGGTGATTATAGATGTGCAATTATTATGCGTACTGACATTGCTATGCAAGACACAATCTGTGGATGCTAAGTTGAGAAAGGAAACCATCAGACGATCATACAAGGGGATCATTAAAAGGAGTTAACTGAGCACGGCGACAACAGATTCCCCACGACAATCAAATTGTAACCACCTTGTATTTATGGCATTGAGCAATTGCGGGTGCTACTGCAGCATTGAGTCCACATTTGGACATGCAT
>VDFB02364040.1:0-18456 GCA_007258455.2 Sequoia sempervirens | reverse complement strand
AAGAGGGTGGATTAAGGGGATGCAAGAGGGTGGATTAAGGGGAGTGGATAGAATGAGTTAAACCCTAAACCCTAAACCCTAAAATGAGTTAAAGTGATGTAAGAGGGTGGATTAAGGGGAGTTGAGAGAATAAGTTAAAGTGATGCAAGAGGGTGGATTAAGGGGAGTTGAGAGAATGAGTTAAACCATAAACCCTAAAACCCCAAAACCCTAAACCCTAAAATGAGTTAAAGTGATGTAAGAGGGTGGATTAAGGGGATGCAAGAGGGTGGATTAAGGGGAGTTGAGCAGAATTATTAAACCTAAACCCTAAAACCCTAAACCCTAAAATGATAAAGTGATGTAAGAGGGGTAGATTAAGGGAGTTGAGGAGAATAAGTTAAAGTGATGCAAGAGGGTGGATTAAGGGGAGTTGATAGAATGAGTTAAACCCTAAACCCTAAACCCTAAAATGAGTTAAAGTGATGTAAGAGGGCGGATTAAGGGGAGTTGATAGAATGAGTTGAAGTGATGTAAGAGGGTGGATTAAGGGATGCAAGAGGGTGATTAAGGGAGTTGAGAGAATGAGTTAAAGGGATGCAAGAGGGTGGATTAAGGGGAGTTGAGAGAATGAGTTGAAGGGATGTAAGAGGGTGGATTAAGGGGAGTTGATAGAATGAGTTGAAGGGATGTAAGAGGGTGGATTAAGGGGAGTTGATAGAATGAGTTGAAGGGATGTAAGAGGGTGGATTAAGGGGAGTTGAGAGAATGAATTCAAACCCCAAGGGGTGTTGAGAGAGTGACTTAAGGGGATGCAAGTGGATGGATTAAGGGTAGATATATGAGGATATTGATTGAGGGGTCCTAAGAGGATGAATTAAGAGGTGTTGAGAGAGTGACTTAAGTGGATGCAAGTGGACAAATTAAGGGTAGATATATGAGGATATTGATTGAGGGGTCCTAAGAGGATGAATTAAGAGGTGTTGAGTGAGTGACTTAAGTGGATGCAAGTGGACAAATTAAGGGTAGATATATAAGGGTATGGATTACAAGGTCCTAAGAGGATGGATTAATGGTAGTTGATAGAATGACTTAAGGGGCTGCAAAAGGATGGATTAATGGTACATAAGAGGATGACTTAAGGGGTTTTAAGAGAATGGCTTAAGGGGATATGAAATCAATTGGTGCTATCACTAAATGTATCTAGAACTATATAGTTACCTCGGCTCTCTAGATTGAAATTCCATTGTAATATATGTGCATCTCCTCTCTTTTTTGTAAAGCATCTAATTTTGGGAGACCTGAAACAAAAAATGATATAAAACTTTAATTAGGAAATGATTAAAGACAAATATATATTTATATCAATTAAATATATATACGACTAGATATGCTTACCAATATTTATTCACTCTATTGTACCATCTGCATCCTCTTTTTTTTTTAATGCATCTATGATTGTTTCGTGATCATCCATTGAAATTGTCCATAAAACTTTATTAGCAGGCCTCCCTTGATATCTAACTAGTTTTATATTGGTTGCCAAAATCAAATGTGAATAATGCATAATCTTCTTGTGTCTTCCATAATCTTCAAATGCAGGCAAGCCATTCTTTCTCATCAAATATTTTCGAAGCCAGGTGCCAACAACAACCACTGAACCAGTTGGATACTCAAAGTTGTCATCATCCACTCTAGTATGTACCAACTTATGTTTTCTCTCAACACATCTAGCCAACCAGTACTCTGTCTGCTTGATCCGGTGGACATTTTTCAGTGAAAATTGAAGTGTCTCATTTCTCTCCAGAATCTGCACCATCAAGAAGATCTCAAAGTCCTGATTCCAACACAACTCAAACGGAGTGAAAAGGAGTTCGTTTGCATAAGTTATGGCCAGTCAAACCTTGGGTCAAACTAGATCAAGGGGCGTCTAGGAAGCGGAAAAAATGATGTCATCAAAAGTTGTCGAAGTTGGCATCATCGCGAAGAGCTCGCCGAGACGATTCCGACGCTGTTCGTTTCGTCAAAATCCGACCTCGTAGGCACAAGTTATTAGCGGTCAAAGTTATCAGTTGATTTGGAGGTTGACCGTACGGATGCTGACGTCAGCATTCCGTACTGTACGAACAATGAAATGAACCGGTTGGACTGTAACACGTGGCATCTATGTCAGCATTGTACAGAACCAGTCGGAGGTGGACACGTGGCAACCGTACGCCACGTCATCAACACAGTCATTGTCCACGTCAGTGTATGAGTCATCATCCCCGTCAGCAGCACAGTTGGCCATCTAGTTAGCATCCGTTAGCACACGTCGGCATCCACATTATCAAAATTGGCGAATCACATTTTGACACCTGGCATGATGAGTTGGCAGTAAGTTGCTGTGGTGGCAGTCTCGTCAGCGGTGGATGTGGCGATGTTAGCGAATAATGTCACGACACGTGGCCCCTCTTCTCGTCGTTGGTCTGAAGTTGGAATGTTTGTTAACAAAATATATGACGGTTGGGGGATTCGAACTCCATACCTTCCACTCTCCGCAGCGGCCGGCAACCAATTCTCCTACATACCCGCGCCCAACTACTAAGGGATGCCGGTTTCTTTTGTTATCAAAAAATTGGCATATTGCTATTTAAAAGCCAGCCGGCGGGTTTGGAACCCTGAACCGGCCGGATAACAAAAAGAATAGCCACCAGTGAGCCATGGGACGGCTTTATAATATGGTTAGCATGGGTTTGTTTTATTATGGTTTCAAAACCGAATGCCTTATAAAAATTAAAACAAACCCCCTAATTTGAAATAAAAACAAACAATAATCTTTTTAAAGATTAAATGAAAAACCTCCAAAACAACAAAGCCCGAGAATGAATAATTGAAGGGCTTAAATTTATTTTGGGATTTATCAAAGATTATTATGTAAAAATTGGGAGATTTGTGGGGATCGGGAATATTTTCAACCACTGGTTAAAGGCCAATTTGAGAAAATTTTATGTATTTTAAAGGGGTGTGGAGGTGAGAGTCAAGCATCCTTCTTTTTTCAGTGACGCAAGTCTCAGTCATAAGCATACGAAGAGAGGTTCAGGAGATTCTCCTCTTGAGCCGCCCTGCATGTCGAGCAATCGCGAGGCCGCCGGGCGTTTCGAGGAATTTGTTTGTGGTGCTTTGTAAATTGATTTCGAGTTAATCTGACCTGGCCTCTATTGAGTGGACCCTATGACGAGTCAATGCTTTAGACTAACTCCGTTATCAATCACCGCTTGCACTTCTCTTCTTCTCTCTCTTTCTTTCTCTCATTTCCTTCCTTTCTGTTATAATCACCTTGTTATTAATTTCATTTTGTTATTTCCTTAAGTTAATTTTGATTTAATTAACTTGGAATAATCATTGTAAAAGTTAAGCATTTAAATACTGCAATCTAGTCTAGATCCTATACAGATCAAGTTGGTATCAGAGCTTTTGGGTGACTATTATTGCAGTTATTTATTTTTTGAATGCTAACGAGATCCAGAATTCAGAAGGGTGAAGGCAAGCTCAAAGACTTTGATCCTGAGATCAGGAAGCGAAGAACATTTCCAAAGATGTTTGTTTCTGGAATGGAGGTTCCTGAAGAAATCAGTGAGCAAGAATTTTGAAGAGCATTCCTCGAGATGAAGGCTAAGGTGGACATTCTTTTTCAAGAGAGACAAGAGTGGAAGGATCGTGAAGAAGGTTCGTCGAAGCAAGAAGATAGCAAAGACGTGAAAGGGAAACAACATGGAGATGGTGACAAGAAACCAGATCCACCCTCTTCTTCTTCTCCTCCCTCTTCTCCTTCTTCTCCTTCTTCTCCTCATTCTATTTCCTCTAATCCTTTCAAGAGTGGGTATAAGCCTAAAATCAAACTGGATGTAAAATTTGATTTACCAAAGTATTGTGGTGAACTTAATGCTGAAAAATTGGATGATTGGGTTCAACAAATTGAGGTTTATTGTAGAGTCTAGAACCTATTAGATGATGTTGATAGGATCCAATTAGCTACTCTTCGTTTAGGAGGTACAACCTTAACCTGGTGGGAGAGTAAGTCTAAGGCAGAAGTTTCACAACATGGTAGAGTTAGTTTGACTTGGGCAGAATTTATTAATGCTCTTAAGAAGCAGTTTTATCCCCTAGGACATATGCAACAGTTAATGATGGACTGGCAAATGTTTAGGCAAGGGAAAAGTCAAACTATCCAAGAGTACACCCATGAATTCAGGAAAAGGGCTATTGCTTTGAATGTTCCTTTGTACACTCAAGACACTTTGTTGAAGTACATAGGAGGTCTACATTCCTACCTTAGGCATTCCATTTTGGTCTTGAACCCTTGTAATTTGGATGAAGTGTCTGTTCAAGCTACACACTTAGAGTCAAGGGGTAAAGGATCTTTTATTGACAAGTTTGATAATGATGTAAAGAAATCTTCTAAGAATGTAGAGACAGGGAAAGGAAAGAAGGCGCCTACAATAGTTGATGAGAAACTTTTCGCACTCATTGTGACAAGAAAGGTCCATGATGAAGATCCTTCTTTGAGTTACATCTGGCAGAAGGGCCTAAGTGGGCTCAAAGGCGTGTCGATGAGAAGGGTGGGAGAAACACGCGAATGTTGTTATGGATCTTGGTTTAGATTTAGATGATGAGACTAAGATAACAGCTATGGGTTTAAAAGGTAAAGCTCCTATTTCTGGTGTTTCTGTTGCTAGTTGTGCTTCTACTTCTACAATTAATGATTTCTCTGAAGATAAGAAAATGAATGAGCTATTTCATTTAAGGGTTGTTGCTAAAAACAGTAAAATTGGTACCTCATAGATAGTGGTTTCTCAAGTGAATTTGTTGAGAAAGTATTGTAAGAACTTGGGATTAAAACTACAAGCATAAGAAACCTTATCCACTAGGCTGGATTTGTGAAAATGGCCAGTTACCAAGTAACAAACAATGCCTTAAGGTTCACAATCACTGAAGTAAGTTTGTGTGGATGGAGAGAAATGCGATTCGATGTGTGGTTCCACTAGATATCTGTGGGATAGTGCTTGGTAGCCCTTATTTATATGATAGGAAAGCTCTTTTCTACAGGGAAAAGAATCATTATCACTTATTTAAAGATGGCATTCAATATATTGTACATTCTCACAGGATTAAGACTGATCAATCTTTTGCAAACACAGGGCAGTTAAAGAGGGTAATTAATGCAAGTAAAGAGTTAACTCTTATGTCTGTCAGTACAGGTGGTTCTACACTTGAACTTGGAGTAGCTAACCAGGGTCAGATGTTGCAGGATGCACTTGCAGTACAACATGAGAAAATGATGCTTGAAAGCATTGATGAATCCTTGGGTAAAAATGTTACTGTTGTAAAGGATCGATATGTTGTTGACTTATTCTCTTTCATTTCTGCATTGTTGTTCGCTTGATGCTAGTCAATTTTTGTTGGTTAGTGGCTACGACATTTGATGTAGATGCTTATGGAAGTGATAAAGTTATGTTTATGTTCAACAACATTGTTGCAGTCTTCATTGTGCTTGTGAGCCAGGTATTCAGATGTACAGAGGATACAGGACAAGTGGGGAGGCCAAGTCCTCACTTAATGTCAGATTAAATGCCACTTTTGGAGGTCCAAAAGGTCTTCAGTAGGGAGGCCTGATCCGGTGGACATTTTTTAGTGAAAATTGAAGTGTCTCATTTCTCTCCAGAATCTGCACCATCAAGAAGATCTTAGCGTCCTGATTCCAATGCAACTCGAACAGAGTGAAAAGGAGTCCGTTTGCATAAGTTATGGCTAGTCAAACCTTGGGTCAAACTAGATCAAGGGGCGTCTAGGAAGCGGAAAAAATGATGTCATCAAAAGTTTTCGAAGTTGGCATCATCGCGAAGAGCTCGTCGAGACAATTCTGACGGTGTTCATTTCATCAAAATCTGACCTTGTAGGCACAAGTTATTGGTGGTCAAATTTTTCAGTTGACTTGGAGGTTGATCGTACGGATGCTGACGTCAGCATTCCGTACTGTACAGACAATGAAATGGACCGGTTGGACTGTAACACGTGGCATCTATGTCAGCATTGTACGGAACCAGTTGGAGGTGGACACGTGGCAACCGTACGCCACGTCATCAACACAGTCATCATCCACGTCAGCGTATGAGTCATCATCCCTGTCAGCAGCACAGTTGGCCGTCTAGTCAACATCCGTCAGCACACGTCGGCATCCACGTTATCGGAATTGGCGAATCACATTTTGACACCTGGCATGATGAGTTGGCAGTAAGTTGCTGTGGTGGCAGTCTCGTCAGCGGTGGATGTGGTGATGTTAGCGAATAATGTCACGACATGTGGCCCCTCTTCTCGTCGTTGGTCTGAAGTTGGAATGTTTGTTAACAAAATATATGACGGTTGGGGGATTCGAACCCCATACCTTCCACTCTTCGCAGCGGCCGGCAACCAATTCTCCTACATACCCGCGCCCAACTACTAAGGGATGCCGGTTTGTTTTGTTATCAAAAAATTGGCATATTGCTATTTAAAAGCCAGCCGGCGGGTTTGGAACCCCGAACCGGCCGGCTAACAAAAAGAATAGCCACCGGTGAGCCATGGGACGACTTTGTAATATGGTTAGCGTGGGTTTGTTTTGTTATGGTTTCAAAACTGAATGCCTTATAAAAATTAAAACAAACCCCCTAATTTGAAATAAAAACAAACAATAATCTTTTTAAAGATTAAATGAAAAACCTCCAAAACAACAAAGCCCGAGAATGAATAATTGGAAGGGCTTAAATTTATTTTTTGGGATTTATCAAAGATTATTTTGTAAAATTGGGAGATTTAGGGGGATTTGGAATATTTTCAAATCAATTGGTTAAAGGCCAATTTGAGAAAATTTTATGTATTTAAAGGGGTGTGAGGTGAGAGTTGCTATCCAAGTTTTTTTCAGGTGACGAAGTCTTGAAGCTGTGGTGACACGAAAGAGAGGTCTTGTGGAGATTCTTTGAGTCATTCTTGCACGTCAGAGCACTGTTATGCTGCCGAAGTGCTTGGAGAATGATTGTGGTGCTTTGTAATTGATTTTTTTGGAGTTATCGGATCGGTCTCTCATTGGGTGAACCCGAAGCATTCGAATCGCGTTTTGTGACGAACTCCGTTATCAACTGTTGCACTTCTCTTCTTCTCTCTCTTTCTGTCTCTCATTTCCTTCCTTTCTGTTATAATCACCTTGTTATTACTTCCATTTTGTTATTTCTGTAAGTTAATTTCGATTTAATTAACTTGAAATAATCATTGTAAAGTTAAGCATTTAAATCGCAATCTAGTCTAAGATCCTATGGAATCAGCGCTCTTCATTCCTTGAGTTACCTTCTTGATGTATACATGTCTTGCAAATAAATACAAAATTCAATAAAAGTGACTTATATTTAACTCATATAAACATGCATATATACAAAATTCAACTCAATAAATAATGTACCTTCTTGTACAAGATCTGAAACATGATCATAATCATCTGATGCGAACACTTGATTATCTTCAATTGTCATTTCATGTTGAACATGTGTCGATGTAGGCGTTAAAGCTCTTTGTTGCCATTGTTCGACCCATTCCATATTTTCACATGCCTGCCAATCACCTACAATACAAAATTGACAATAGCATGCCAACTCCCTTGTCCACATTGTCCATGTGTGTTTGCATTGAACTCTTAAATGGTCTCATTTTGCACTTCTACATTAATTGTTCACAATCCTGTGAGAAAAAATATCATTTTCTTCAATTAACCAAAAAAGCGTCAGATATTGATTCCTCACTTGTTCTTGTAGATAATTTGGTATTGCAATCTACAATTGCGTGCATTTCTAGATTACACGGCATCTCGAATTTTAGTTGCTTCTAACGAGAACTCTTTTTACATGCACACGCTCCATCGTGTTCTCCCTTACCATGACCCGACTCCAAAAAAACTCCATATGTGTTGGATATTATTTTCCTTATGAACTCTACACTTGTAATAAAAACTTATTCTAGCATTTTTGAATTGACTCGTGCAATTATCTGACCATATGAGATGTTCTAGCATTTGAATTCCTCTCTCTTTTAAATTTTTATAAAATATATCAAAACAATATTGTACAAACTCAGATGAATGTAATTGATTATCACTTACATAAAAATGGTACTCTTTCAAAAAATTTCTATTATCTTCTGTACTATCTTCAGCATGTCTATAAACAATGTGAACAAATATAGCTACTTGCACTGAATTATAATATTGTGATTGGATTTCTTCTTGTGGAGCAAGAGTATAATTTTCAGCAAAATCAACAATTGACAATATAGTTCCAATTGGAAATGTGTTTTTACATAAACGAAATTGATTATCAAGCCAATGAGCATTCTGAGAGTGTTGAACATATTTAGGTACAAACTTATCTTTAAATTTAGTAATAAAAGCATGCACACTAACTTTTTCCACAATTAGCTCAACACGTCTTCCAATTTTACCATCTTTTAAAGAATACTCAATATTTTTAAATTTTTTTACATCCACTAATTGTTTTCCAAATTCATCTAAACTACTTTCATGCATACATTCTCCTAATAATGAAAAGTTACCACATCTATCACATTCTCCAGAAATGCATCCTTTGAAAAAAAATGAGTTTCCATTTAAAGAGGGATTACAAAACAAACTTGCTATAAAATCTTTGATTCTTTCAGGTGGCATAGTAATACCACAAATGTCCTGCATAATTTGGTTAGCATGAAAAGTGCATCGTATATATCAAAATATATCATAATAATAATGAAATTGTACATGAGTCTTACAACAACAAGAGATTCGTTGCTTATTAATTCTAACATACCAAGGTTTACACTTTTCAAATGATCTTTGACTTATGCTAATATTCAATGGTAAGATTGAAGCATCTAAAAAAAATTTATATAATTCAGTTTGAGTCATATCTAAGAGATGTTTTGGATGAGGTTCACGAATTTTGGAACCCACCCTTAATTTTAAGACATCTCTAATGTTAGGTGATACTCTTGTATTATCATACCAAAATTTTTCGATTAAAGATTTAATTTCATTAGTTAATTTCATGTCTGATCTTGGGAGTCTACCACTAAAACTCCAACATTGATTAATAGGATCTTTTCAATACTTTCTCTTCTTTTAGCAGCTCTTATCAAAGTTCTAGGATTTAAGTTTATACATTTACTAATCTTACTTAACATTCTTTTATTTGAAGCTGTTTTATCAACTAGAGCAGTTGTTATTGCACGGCGAGCCGCATTCTTATCTTTTGATCGACTTTTCTTACCAATAACATCAATAGCATTAGCAACACTAGATATGACTTGTTCTACTGAATCATCTTTCTTTTTTGGTTTTACAAAAACACCTAATTTTTCATCACTTTTCTCATTTTAAACATTCTCATCAATTGCACCATGAGTTGACATTGGAATCCTAATTTCTTTCTATAAAAAAACATTTTATATATTTTATTTCCATAATTTCTAATTTGTCTTGAAGAAACTTTACCACGAAGGTTATTTAACACATTTGTTTCAATTGTTAAAAAAACATTTTCACCTTCATCCATAGATGGAGTTTCATTTTCATTCACATAAGGGGTTTCATTTTCATTTTCAAATGTAAAAGGGATTTCATTCTCATTTTCATCAATATTAGGGATTTCATTCTCATTTACATTCTCATAAGATATAATTTCATCATTTTCTTGTTTCTGTATTGTTTCACCCCTAGTATTATTAATCTCATCAATTGTGTATCCAACTTCTTCTAAACAAGCAATATCAATATTATAAAAACTTGGGTTTGAAGACATACCTGGATAGATTGTTTGAATAGGTACATTTTCCATATCATTGGGAGGTGGATTTGAAGACACACCCGAAGTTATTTGCATATCATTCAAAGTTGAAGTTGAAGGCACATTTGGGTTTGTCTCCATAGTTGCATTTTCTTCCATATTCACCATCTCCACATTTGCATCATCTACATTGATTTCATCATTCATGGCTTCCTCTTCGACATTCTTAGAACTAGATGCTTCCAAATCTTTCATTTGATGAATCCTTTGTCTCCTTTCCCTTTGTCTTTTTGTCTCCTTATCTTTATTTGCTTGAATTTCTTCGGGTGTCATTACCTTCCTACATCTTTTTCTTTGTCTTTTCTTATCACCCATGGTTACCAAACCCTCTTTGATGACAAAAATAATAATTCAAGAAACTTATTTTAAAATTGCCACCTCCTTCAAATATTCAAATAAAACTATGTACTATGAAGATTATTTTTTCTATAAACTCTGAAGTACAAAATCATCATGAGTACATCCAAAGATTCACTTTTTCCAAATCTTCTTGTAAAAAGTTCTTGCACTTGATTCCACTTCAGAAAATTTAACTTGCACTTTTACTCTTCCAACAATTTGAATAGAATATGCCCTACACAAGACAAATTTGCAATAAAAAACGCAGAAAATGACACTTTTGGTCCGTACTGCAGAAAAAGAATGTTGCAGGAAAATCGTGTTTTAACAGTATTTTTCAAATTAGGAAAAAATGGCTATTATACAAACGCGTACGCGTTATATTTTTAAAACGCGTACGCGTTGCTCTCTGCCAACGGGCAAAACATAACGCGTATGCGTTATGAAACGCGTACACGTTTCATTTAAATAACGTATACGCGTTTCTATAACGCATACGCGTTATTTAAAAGTTGATCTCCCAAACCAAATCTAGCCCTGGTTTTAGGCTTGGTAAAGGCTTGGCAATCTGAGCCTTAGCTTTTGACCTGCAACTAAAAAACTAAGGCAAACTGAAAAAAATGTCCAACTTTGACAACATAGATGATGAACTTTTTTTCTGAATTAGTCTATAAAATTAAAACCTATTAGAGAACACAATGTCTACTTTCTAGATATATAATTTTTGTTAAAATTGGATTAAGTTTGTTATTTTTAAATTAATTTCTAAGCAAACTAGGCCTTAAACTTGAAAGATCAGGTTTTTTTGGTTTTTTAATAACTTTGTATTGGTTAAGTTTCTTGTAAAAAAAATTATATGGTCCCAAACTTCAGACAATTCTCTACACAATGAAAAAAAGAGTCAAAAAATATTTTTTTTAGGTCCAATTATGTTGTCCGTACACGTTGATTTGAAAAAACATCAATTAAGGCCAATAAAAAATTAATTAAAAAAAATATTCAACCAAAAATTACAAAAAAAAATCCAGCCCAAACTTCATGTTGTTAGCTCTCTTTTCCTAAAAGGAATTAGCAAAATAATTTTATTTGGGTCAAAAAGTGCTGTCCGTACACCTGCTTGGTATGGTTAAAAAACAGGGACTTTTAAAAAGTGGTTTTTATAGATCTTTATCAAAATTTAATTTCTATAAACTGGGTATTTTAATAATTTACATATTTGGAAACTAAATTCAAAATTATAAATTTCATATTACTGACTTTTTTTAAGATTCATTGTGGAAGTGCCTCAAATTTTCAGTCCAAGTGTGACAAATTCTAAAAAACAGCAAAAACATTTCCCCTTTTTGAGCTTTTTGTGTACCCAACTTCTTGCATCAGCCCAAAATGCAATCATTAGATGTAAAAGCCAAATTCCACAACCTTGCTAGCATTTTTTTTCTTGTCCATGCAAAATGGAAGTGGTGAAATAAGCAGTGAATTGTTTCAATAAAATACCTTGAAGAAATGTCATCTCATGGAATGCATCCATAACAAAACCTCAAGCATCAAAATGTGGAGCCATATATAAGCGCATGAATCGCTTAACGTAATGACTCATAGAGATGTCATCTTGTGGAGGTGAAATAATTGCAAAAATCACACAAAAGGTATTTGTTGAAAGGTCTAAGAAACATTTTAAAGAAAATGATATTGGCAGATTTAAACTAAATCCCATGGTCAAGCACCCTAGCAGCCTCAAAGATGAGACGTGGCTTCATGGGTGTCATAATGATTGGAGATGCACAAAGTGTTTTAGTTGCAATCTACACTGGTAAGTAATAAAACACAAAAGGTGATAAAGCATGGGAAATTAATTACGACTGATTTGAATAGAATGCCTTAGAGAGATGTAATCTCATTGCAAGACGTGATGGCAGATGTGTATACAGAATGCGGTAAAATTGAAACATCAAATTGTTTGTTAGAATGCCTCATAGTGCAATGAAAAGTTAATCTCATGGAGGTCGATTGTAAGAAAGTGCACAAAATGGATTTTATTTGAAAGGAATTTGAAATCTTGGGAAAAAATAGAAGTTCTGAAAATCCATAGAAACCTCTATGGGGAAAATCACACAAATAATTGAAATTGTGAAAAGGGGGTCTCGAATTGGATCCAAGACTTGTGTTCGGGAGTTTGATGCTTCAGAAGAATATGAAGATTGTAGTTGGGACAAAGAATTGTTGTGTCTAAGTGTAAAAGGAGAAAGAAAGGGTATATTAAGGAGATTTGGAATAGAATATTGCCATCCACAAGAACATTAAAGATGAAATATGTAGATAATTTAGTCACGGGTGCCTTGGTTGCCATTGCATCTAGAACATTGAATCTTCAGCTTAATGATCTTTTGATTCTTGTTTAGCAAAATTTCATCTTGCAATGTTAAAATTGAATGCATAGGGAAGAGTTAATTGATTCATGAATTTTAGTGGGATTATTAATTTTGTTGAATTAATTAACTTTGTATTTTGTAATTTCTGCAAGTACCTTCTGGATTGGTGTATACAAAAATGGGATTTTAAATCCACACAAGACATCAGTTTGATGTTATTTTATTTTAAAATAACATTAATTTAAGAAGGGGTTTTATTATCATTTCATTTATGAACTTTGAAAAGCTTAATCTCGCGTTGATCCTCAATTTAAATGCACTTAAATCAATTAATGTAAAAGTCCTGATTGGTTATAGGTGTTTTTGCGAGTCAAAGAGAGATATTATATTGCAATCAAGATGACTTGCAAATCAGATTGTGCAAAAGAGGAATATTTTTTGAAAGAATCATCAAACTAACAGTGAACTAAAGGCTTCGTGGTCCCATTTGGAGTAATTTCTGGAGAAAGATGTTGCCTTACATCGTGCAAGGTGCGAAACTTAAAGTGAAATTGAAATTGTAATTTTTGAACTGAAGCTAGTTGAAAGTCAACTAAAGAAAAAGATTGAAACAAAAAGTTTCTTTTCAAGAAGGATTAAATGCTACAACTTTTGCACGTATTCTTTTGGATGGAATTATGGAGAATTAGCTGGGCTATTTATTGTCAAATTTTCTCATTGGAGAAGGGTTAGATGTTTATGAAATCAGTTGGACAATTTAGTTAGAAGTTTTTCAACAATTTAGCAGTAGGATAGATGATGCATTTTTTTGATTTTCTTAGTTTAGATGAGGTAATTTGAAGATAATGGTTTTTGTACACTGGTGAATTTTCCAGAATTGTAAATGTTGTTTATCTATCTCATTGTAGTAGAAATAGTTAGATTCAAACCTATCTTAAATTGTGCTCTAGAATGATATTTTTTTGATTAATTGTTCGATTTGAAGCTTTCAAGGAATAAGTAAAGTTTATCTTTTCTTTTGTTTGAATTGTGAGTTGAAATCTGTTATTAGTATTTGCACTGTGAATGAATGGCTTTGTATTGATTACAAGCTTATATATCTTTGCCAGCTCAGCTTTATGAATTCCCTTTGAAGAGTAACAGGTCTGGTTAATTGAATGAATCAACATTCTTTTCTCTCTTGCATCCCTGATCTATCTTTTGATTTTTTCATCCCCTGGTTAGAGTAGGTTTAGATAGGAGTTTGATCTTGCAGCAACCAAAAAGCTTAATAAACAACAGGCCCCTTGAACATTACAGCCTCATTGACTGCTCAACAAAATAGCAACATTGTGACCCAACATCTAAGACCTTGGAAGGTGATCGATTTAATGATTATTTGTCTTTTTCAGGAGAGGTAAGGTGATTACATCTTGCCTGCATGTTGCTATGTCAATTTTGCCATCAACAACACCTTTCCTAAAATGTAAAAATATCTAAAAGTTTCCTTAATTTATGCCCTAAAAAGTATATTTATGAAAAATCCCTAGTTGAAAAAGATCTAATTTTTCCATCTCTTTTTTTACGTCCAAAATAAAATTGTAAAGAACACACCTCAACTAAAATTCTAAGCTCTTTCCATAAATATTAAATTTTCTAAAAATTCATTAATGATTTGTGACCTAAAAGCTAGATTTATGAAAAACCATAAAATGACTATAACACACTAAATATTGATGATCTATGTCTATTTATTATTATTATTGTTGTTGTTGTTGTTGTTGTTTTTGTAGTAGTAGCCTCATAAGATGATCCCCAACACTTATTAAACAATAGTAAAAATTTATAGTCATTTGAAAGATATGATAAAATATTTAAAAACTAGGGTTTTTTCTTCAACCTACAAAAGTTAGCTCCAAATTTTCTTTTGTATAAAAAAATTCCTAATTTTCTACCTAAAACAATAATTCCAACATAAAATTAATTTTTTATTATATTTATAAATATAAATTTATCTAAAATGATTAAATTTTATTATAATATTTAAATTTATAACTTACAATAATTCTAAAAAATAGAACTTATCTTGATTTTCAGCAATAATTCTCCTTCAAACTATAATGATAATGGCTTTGTCAAATATTATAAATTTATTATAATATTAATATTATTAATCTCATAACATAAGTTTGAAAATAAAGAATATCTTTAAATTCTTTGGAAATGCTTTCAAATCTATTGAATTAGAAGTTTTTGTCCCTAACTAAGTAGTGGAAATATCAAATTTTTTTTTTCCCATTAACTTGCTAAGACTATTCAAGGGTTTTCATCCTTAAAACTCTTTGTCCACCTTGGAGGGTTTTGATCTTCCTTGATCAAGATCTATGTTTTAATCCAAACTTGATAGGGTAAATGCAAGAAGATGAGTCCACTTCTAGTGGAAGTTTCAGATTTAGAAAAAAACTAAAATCGAGCATAATGAAACAAGATATCGTTTCACTTTGGAACCCCCAGCCAAACATGGGATTCCATTTTGTAGAAATAGGATCTAATTCTAAAATGGGATCCCATTTCATAAAAGGCTTAAATTATTTTAAAAAACCAAATGGGATCCCATTTAGAAACGAGATCTTGTTTCTAGAACGGGATCCTGTTTCTAAAAGTTTCAATTTTTGGCCTAGTTTTTGCTATGGATTTTGGGTCATGAAAAAAGGCTTGGGGAGATGGCACTTAGCTTTAGACCTGCTTTGACCTGCAACTTGAAGGTCATGTCAGTGTTAATAGAAAAGAATGACTTTGGACATATGTTTGAAAATATTTTTTGTAGAATTTTTTGATGAAATTAAAACCCATTATAGATGAGATTGTGTAGATTCTGAATATTTAATTATTTTTATAATTGGATTAATTTTCTATTTTTCAAATAATTTTTAATGAAATTGTTCCATAAAATTGAAATATTAGGGCTTTTTAGTATTTTAATAACCTTTTATTAAAATAATTTTTTGAAAAAAAAATCATACATGCATATTGTTCAAACAATTCTTTTCAATTTGAAAAAAAATGGATAATTTTAGGTCATCTTATGCATGACGTACATGAGGAATTTTCAAAATAACAATTATTCCCAATAAAAAGTTAACAAAAAAAATATTCAAAAAATTTTATGCACATTCTTCAGTGTGTTACAAATCTTTTCCCAAAAGGATTCAAAAAAATACAATTATTTAGGTTAAAATATAGATGTTGTACACATGCATGCTATGGTTAAAAAAAGTGACTTTTAAATAGTGGCTTTTAGACATGCCTATTTTAAAATTTGAAAATCAATTTGTATCATAGGTTTTAAAATAAATTACATATTTGGAAACTAGACTCGAAGTACTACATTTCATAGTATTGACTTTTTTTAAGATTCAACCTTTAAGTGCTTCAAATTTTTAAGTCAAACAAGAAAAATTCTAAAAATCATGGAAAACACTTCCACTTTTTGGCCAAAAAGTGGACTCAACTTCTTGCACACACTCGATAAGAGAAATAAGGAATTTCATCTTTAATTTCTCATGAACATGGAAGGGTTTTTGTCCTCTCTATTTGCAAGAAACTTCCTCAAATTCAAGAATGATTTCTTAATGTACTAATAGACTTATTGTTGTTTTCTTGATTGATTTTTATGATTTTTTTGCTTGATCTCTTGATGGATAGATGAGTGATGATTCTTGATTGAATGTCAATGAATTTATTTTCCCTTTATATCCATTTCTTGAATGATTCAGCACTGTTCATAATAAATGAGTCACCACCCTTCATTGTTGCCTTTCGAGAATAAAAATTTGTTTCCAAATTGATTGATTGATTCAATTCCCCATTTTACTATTTCTTCACAAGGAAATGATCTCTCTTTTATATATTATTATTGAGAGAGTTGCAACCTTTCACATTAGGAGTCAAAATATTTCACATTAAGAGTCACAAAATATTTATTCTTAATTTTTTTCTTTCTCACTTCTTCTCATGGAATGATCCCTCCTTTATACCTTATTAATGAAAGAAACCAAATTTCACCACCACTAACCTTGGAAAATATATTAATTTAATTTTAATTAAATTCTTTTAATGGAACTCCCTTATGAATATTTTTCACACCTGCTCACATTAGTTTTTATGATAACACCTAGTCAATGATTTAATATGCAGTGATCTAGGAATTTTGGTGGGGCATGGCAGTCTATCCTTGCCAAGATTGCTTCTCCTCAAGAAATTACAATTTGGGATGATCATGTTCAAGATGATTCTTAATAGGAAATTTTTCATGAAATAACTCCTTATAATATTCTTTATGAGATGCATGACATAAAAATACATTGTTTATGACCTTATCAAGCAAGGAAAACACTACGCCAAAATATTGAATTAATGGTGAATGAAACCCATTAGTGTTAAGAGGGGTTTTCATATTGCTGTGTGGTCTCACAACACGCCCCATTTTTCCCCTTGGAAAAATGTGGACCCCTTTTTTTTTCCTCACTTTTTCCTACTCTGGAATTGTTCTGGGGGTTGGTAAAATTAAGGGTTTCTTTCAGTTTACTTGGTTTTTGCTTAAGTCCTTGTTCTTTCCCGGATTCGGTGTCATAGTCTTTGCATAAAGTTTTATTAGTCTACTAAGATCCCAGAGTCCTAGAGTCATTTGTAGTTCTCAAAGATATTTGTATCTTCAATGGGTCCTAGTCCTACCTAGTAAGTTATCACCCCAAATGTGTTTCCACAGTGATCTCACTTTTTTGTATTGAAGTGGGATACTTGCTTTTTGCTTTCTTTAATCAAAGGAATAAAAAATTGGAGGTTCTATTATTAAATTTTTGAATCACTTTTTGGTTTCTCTCTGTAGAGCAAAGCAAATCACCCAAGAACACAACCTACAACACCAACCCTCACATCCGAGAGAAAAATCACAAAATAATGTGATAAGATTAATTAAAGCTAAGATAATTGATTAATCATGTACATAGAAGCCTATTAAATAGGCAAGAAATGTGGTGAACAAACTCACCATCATAAAACAAGATGAGTCACGAGTAAAACTACCCTTAACAAATATTAAATATATGTGTCCTAAGTTAATCTTAAGACAATGTGTAAAAGGTAAAAATCTATTTACACCAACACCCCCCCTTAAGTGCAAACTTAGGGAGATTATTAATAAAGATGAAATGCAAATATGAGTCCCAGATATGAGGCCACATAAGGTACTCATGTATAAATGAAAATGAAATCTCTCATAACTGGAGAAAAGGAGAAAACCCAGTGGGACAAAACTCCTCCCCAAAAGAGAGATACAATACAATAATGATATCCATCATAAATCCAATCAATCTCTATCCATACAAAGGATGATAAAAGATATCATAGGACCCCCCTATAAGAGATAACCTACCGCAAGAAGAAGAAGCTAACTGGAAGTACAATGTGGAGTAACATTGAACTCGGACGCGGCAAGCAAGTAAAGATACTTTTTGTCCGCTAGATCCATATTAGAGTCACTCGTGGACTCGCTGGAATCATGATAAAGCAATAATAGAACCAATGTGCCAAGGAACACCGGAAAAATCCTAAAAAAATTGGCACAACTTTGGAATCTATGAAGCAACAGTCGATTGAAAGATGCTCTGGAACTAAATTGAAGTACAAAGAAAATTTGAAGAGCACGAGAGTGCAAATGGACCTTTAGACTTCGATGAGAAATAAATGTAGCCAAATGGAAAAATTCTGAAGAAACATCAGCACCACTAGAAAGTTGAGATCGCCACTTTTTCGACGATATTTCGTTTACAAAATTTTTCCATTTGGATCAAAAGTTATGCATAAACAAAAAAAAGGCCTAGAAAATGGAC
>VDFB02364039.1:0-17124 GCA_007258455.2 Sequoia sempervirens | reverse complement strand
AGGCCATTCTTATCATATATCGGGGAGACCCTTGGCTGAAAGGCTTGCTTCGGTGTGAAGTCCCAGCGATAGCCAAAGTCTTGCCAATAGGGTGTTACACATGGAGTCATCAGAGTAACATATGGTGGCTCGGTAAGAAGTCTTACCGATATGGATGTCTCGCCGACAACGTTTAGTTTGAAGTCTTTGGGGAGAGTCTTGGATGTTCGATATGACTCATATCGACAAGGAATATCTCACCAACGGTATACACTCTAGGTAGCACAAAAGGTTTCGGTGTGAAGTCTTAGCAATGGAGAGAAGTCTTGCCAACTGATGAACACTTTAGAGTAACTTTTGAACCTCGATATGATCTCCTGGCAATAGCGGTGAAGTCTTTCTGATTGTTGGGCACTTCGGAATAACATGTGAAGGTTCGGTGTGATGTCTTGGTGAAAGATGGAAACTCTTGCCAATGGAATACTCACGTCTATGTAACTTGTGAAACATCAGTGTGATATCTTGGCAAAAGACGATTGTCTCACCGAATGGAATTCTATCGTCTATGTGACTTTTGGAGCTTCGGTATGATGTTTCAGTAAAATCGATAAGTCTTGGCGATAGCGATACATGTGATGAACTTCGGTATGAGGTCTTGGTGACAAGAGGAAGTCTTAGCGATAGTTTTCTGGACTTAGTATAACATCTTTCCGATAGTATGGACTCTTGGCGATATCAAATGCTAACTTCATGGCATCGGGGAGACACGGTTAGTGTCTCACTGACATGCCAACATAGGGTGAATGCTTTGACTGAGTGAAGACTATCCTACGTGGCTTGTATTTGACCAATCAGGGAAGCCGAATGGGAACCGTTGGAAGGTAGTCCGCTGTGGTAGTTCTGTGAGGAAGTTCAACAAATAAGAACGAAATGAATATATGTTGTGATTGCAGATGTTGTTCGATTCAATGGATTGTTCGATGGTTGGATGATTAGTTCGACGAATGGATGTTTCATGAATTGTTCAATGTGTATCAGTGTGAATTCTATTATGAGAAGACTGTAACATGAATGTTCTATAGCAAGGTTGATCATTGTGAAAGCTGTTGTAAACTGACATCAGAAAGACAAGTCTGATCTTTGTATGTAATCTCTATTACTGTAATACAAAGTGACTTCTCTTGGTGTGGTGGGTTTTTCTCCCGTAAGGGTTTTCCCACGTAAATCTGGTGTTCATATGTGTTTTTCAAATACTCTGTTTTTGTTATTGCTTTCAAGTGCATCTTAATTGGACTGTAATTGTAAATTTTAAAGTGTCTCTGCATTCTTCCCTGAGGTTTTGTCCTTAGGAGAGTTGTTTCCGCATGTTTACTTTCCTTACAATAAGTTAGTGTTATTTAATTAAATAAGAAGATTTAGGGATTTAAATTAAATAGTTTGATTTATTTAATTTAACGAGATGAAATGTTAGCACAAAGGGGTGAATTAACCCAATTAAATTAATAAGGTTAATAGATGCAAATGATGCAATTAATTAAATAACTCGGCTAATTTAATTAATTAAGCGAAAAGAGGATGGGTTTTAAGATGAAATGATTTTAGTATACCTAATTCAAGTGCATGATACCGTCCAAGACATTTTTAAAAATTAAGATTTTTCCCCTCTTTGAAGCAAGGTACCTGCTACTTTAGCTCAAAGAATAATGCTTTTTGGATCAAAACTATTGCTTAAATCAAAAAATATTTTTTTAATAATTTTTTAGATGCCCCAATGGAAGGCTAAAGCTGACTCCTTGCCACCTCAAAAATTAGGCATAAATTTTGAATTTTGGGTTGATTTCATGATAAAGGTTGAAATAAGCAATTCCTGTTGGCTGGCTTTGGGATGCAAAAATATGCCGTCGTGAAACCATGCAAAATAAGCTCTAGTTTGGAAAAAAAATTGGTGAAAATGGTGAAAACCCTAGCTTCATACTTAAATTAGGGAAAAAAACCCCCAATTTGGAGGTATAAATAGGTGAGGAAGGGTCACTTTCAATTCATTTGTGTATTCACACCTTAGAGAATTCTTTCATTTTGAGCTTTAACCTCCTGAAAAAATGGCACAACAAGTGCTCCCACCATTACTCGATTGGGTTCAAAGTACAAGAGGCTTCCAAGCAGGACCACAGTATGTGATTCAAACTTGATTTGAACTGACTTTTAGGTGCATTAATGCATTTTGAAATTTGAAATTTGGCGGTGTCGCTATACAATGACACTATTTTTATAATCAGTGACGCTATTTTGATTTATAGCGACACATATGTAAATTGCGACGTAGTTCACAATTTAAAATTAGGGTTTTAGATTTTAAATAGCAATGCAACTTGTGATTTGAAATTTAGGGTTAGGGTTTTCCAAAGTCAAATAGCGATGCATATGTGTTTAGTGACGCATGTCGCGATTTGCAATTTAAATGCTTTGGGTGTCACTGCTTGAATTTGAGTTATAGCAATGCTATCATAAATAGAGATGCTATTATCATTTTGGGGATACAAAATCCAAACTTAGCAATTTTTTTGAAATTTTGATGTCATGCGCTTCGTGGGTGTAGGAGGTTATCTCGCCTTTGATGTCCCACAAGCACCGACTACTGTTTCGTCTAGAATTGGTGATTTGTCTGAGTTGTGATAGGAGCACTTGGGAGAGATTGGCTTGTGGTACATTGCGTACATGCTCGTCGTCTAGAAACATTTGGCGATAATGACAACATTGTGTGAGTGATGGCACAGTGAGACCTCATCATTCCACTTACCTACCAGTGAGGTGACAATGATGCTGGAGGATGTATGGCAGATATTGCATTTGCTGATACATGGTGAGCACATGATCTATGATGTTGACGCTGGCTATGATGCCTGCTATGAGGTGCTTGACCTGGAGGACATTATTCTGGTCACTTCCCAAATTGATCTCGAGATGTACATAGGTCGGGTCTCGACCTTTAGATTGATCATTGTGGTGATTATCTCGAGTTTGTTTACTCTAGATTGACGGAGCAGAGGATTTAGTCTAGGATGGGGGTTGGCTTGGCATAGGATGATGTTCTAGAGGACCCATTTTGCATGGGGACCAGTGATGGTGGCCTCCCTATACCATGATATGCATGACTTTGTATACTATGATGGCAGGGCTATTGGCATAGGAGTCACCCTTCTGCACATTTGGGCTTGGTAGCACATTGTTGTGCTTCGACCGATTGTTTAGATGGCATATGTAGGGGTTCCATTACCTTACAACACACAGGGAAACTCGACATTCCATTCTGACATAGAGCCATCGATGATATGAAAGTATTTAGATGGTGGCTATGGCTTCAGGTGCCAGCATGGTATGATGATGTGCAACATTTTTTCTTTGCTCGACATACCTAATATATGTAGGGTCGAGAGCACATGATCATTGAGAGGTATCTACCCGATAGGGTTTCCAGATAGTTTGGTGAAAGACGGGACATGCCTGACGATTAGTATACTACCATCTTTGCTAGGTCAGCCTGAGAGACAACATGGGGACACATGATCCCAACCCACAAGGTTGTTGAGGGCTTTCGAAAGCTGCTTGTTAGGTCGTGGACCTATGATTAGGGATAGGAGGATGTACAGACGATGCTTGCATATGATGCTTGGTTTGTTCCTCCCTGTCAATTGATAGATCCAGCAGGTGCACCTCCACAAGGGAGACCGAGAGGGTGGGGTGTAGGCAGAGGTAGAGCCAAATGATGAGCATGGTAGAGGAAGAGGCTGAGGATAGGATAGCCAAGATGGCCAACATTAGCATGATGGACAGGTCTTGGGTGCACCACCAGTGCACCAACAACCAATGTAGCAACAACCCATACAACCACCACCGTCGGGGCCAGATCCCCATGATGCACAAATTCAAAAGTTGCAACAATAGTTGTAGGTGGCTACAAGTGAGAGAGACCAGGTTAGACAATATATTTTGGCTATTATTGTTGAGAGAGACTAGGCCAAGCAACAGGTTTGAGCCTTGAAAGTAGAGAGGGACCAAGAGCGTTAGCTCAGGAAGACTGCTGATATGTAGTTAGGACAAGAGGTAGGGAAACACCAATAGCTAGAGACTATGATAGCTACAGCCCAAGGGTGGAAAATGTCTGCCTGATTAAACCGAGAGGTTGTGATTGAGGCTGCCTATTATCGCATGCACTACCACCGAGATGTCCCCCCAACAATTAGGCAACCAAATTACTCGCAAAGGAGTGGGGCACTTCCTTGAGCCGAGGATCAACTAGAGAGACAACCTGGTGAGGGGAGTAGCCATCAGGGCTAGCTTGCTTATATAGATACTTTTTGATTATTTCTCAATTCTTTTATACAGAGATACATTCATGGGCTTCTTTTTGATAGCACCGTGGATATTGTACTTTTGATGGATATACATACACTAACTCATATATTGTATCATGACATTCACCATTTTTTGATATATATATGATACAAATTCGATATGATGTGATTTGTTCATCTTATTTTATGCTTTATGAATGTATGGATGCATTTGATACGAAGATGTAACATGCCTAGATATTATCTTGTATTGATGCAATTATTTTATTTATGCTTATGTGATATGTGATGGTATATGTGATGCGATGATATGAGATACAATGATATGGGATGGATGCAATGTTATATTCTTTTTCAGTATCTTTTCATGACATGTTATGGGATGGATGATATGATATGCTTATGTGGTGCTTATGTAAATGATATGGATGCATTTCTCTTTGTGTTACTTTCTTATGCATTTTTATGAGATGATGATGTATGCATATGGATGTATGTATGGAGAATGCAAATGTTCATGCTTATGATGTGTTTGCAACGATTTAAGATGCCTAGAATAACAAATCCATATATTTCTTCACAACTTAAATGATAATGCAAATGATATGTTTTCTTCATATTATGATATGCTATGATTATGCAAGATGTATGCATGTTGATTATTTGTGGATGCAGGAAGGATGCACTGATGATATTTTGTTGATTGTCATGATACCAGGTTAGCGTGGAAAGAAGATAGAAGAAATAAGATGATCGACCATTGATTTTGATAATTGATTCAGAAGTTCCAACAAGTCTATGATCCATCGAGACTTTATTGGAGATGGTGATGATAAATGCATGATGATAATGATGATGATTTTCTCATATCTTGGGATTGATATTTTTTGTCGTTCCTTATTGTTGATATAACACATAGACACGATGCATCAAGGTATTGATAACCATGATGGCGTTGTATCTAGTGTAATGGAATTTGACTCAACAAATAAATAGGATAGTTCTTGTTCACATCTTGACATACAAAAACCTCGTTGGAATGTAAGTTAGAAGCTTAGAACACATCGAACCAAAGCATACGCAATAGTCAACAATATACTCCAAACAACTTCCCTACACACAACTAAGCAAGTATGCGCCAAGAGTATTATACAAGAATACCCACAAGCACAACAAATGAAAGATAATGATCGATGCCCCATTTCTTTCTCTCTAATTTTTTTTGATAGACATCATCGAGAGGTCCTCATAATGGGTCATTAAGATAAATCATAAGAAAAGATCAAAGACAAACATTTAGTGTTATCTATATCTCTTGCTAGTTTAATTTAGCTAAGGTGATTTCTGATACTAATATCCATCGCAAGAAGGATACATCCTAGGACATGTTGATCATATGGTTTTTTGATGTTAGGATGATGATGCTAAGATGAGCTATTGATACAAAATTCACTAACGCATTTATCTATGATCTAGACTTTAGATTTTGACACTTAGGTTCTCACTTTATGACTTGCTACACTTGTTTTCTATTTATTTTTCCAAAGGGTGAAGGTGACGATTGATTTATTATGGGTGGAGGTTTATTGTGGGTGAAATTGAGATGGGATGGGTGGTTTTGGATTTTGGAATATTTCAATGTTTTTGGTATTTTGGAAATGTTCTGAGGCTATTTTTGGTCTTTTTGAAAGTTTATGCGGATGTTTAGATTTTTGGTTCTTTGAGGCTATTTAGGGTTTTTTGAATGTTTTCCAATGTTTTTGGATTTTCAATTTTTTAATGTTTTTGAGTTTTCTGATATTTGAATGTTTTTGAGTTTTCTAAATATTTGGATGTTTAGGGATTTTTGAATGTTTTCAAATGTTTAGGTATTTTCAAAGTTATCTTGATGTTTTGAGTTTTTTTGAGTTTCGATCAAGAACCTAACCTAAAGACCTATCCTAGGGGTCTCGGGGGCTGATCAAAGATAAGCCTTCCCAACAACAACAATTGCTCGCACAACAACAACAAGGTTTGTACTATAACCCTCAACTAGACATCGTCAACCCAAACGCACTAGGAACATATACATCAATACCTCAATCACCTTCACAGAATCTCACACCACCATACGCCCCATACAACACCTTATCATATCAGAATCACACATACAACCCATCCATCATCCCAACATATGTTCCTACACCAAACCTGCAAGATGATCTAGCGTCACAACTTATGGTGTTGTCACAAGAAATGCAGGATTTTCGAATGGGCAAGGAAAAGAAACCTCATACATAGAATATATGTCCATATCCATTTGATCGAAACATCACAATGGTACCTTTTCCTCCTTTATTTGAGGTCCCAAAATTTGATAAATACAAAGGGAGAGAAAATCCTGTGGACCATGTCAAAGAATTCATCGTCATGTGCATGGAGGTGGCCTATAATGATTCCTACTTAATGCGCCTCTTCCCACAAAGTTTAACAGGTTCTGCCATGGATTTGTTTTCTTAGTTGCATCCAAGTATCAAAAATTTCCAAGAAATCATTGAAAAATTCATAGATCACTTCTCCTTCAAACTTGACATGGATGTGAGCTTAGAAGAGCTATACACACTCAAGTAGAACAAAGGAGAATTCTTCGCTAATTTCTTACAATGATGGAGACAAATAGCTAGTAAAAGCAAGTGACCACTTCCTAATGAACAAAAAGTGGGAATTATCATAGCAAATCTAGATCCAAATCTATCCTTCCACTTGAAATGCAGTGCATTACCTCCTATGAAGAGCTTGTCCCTAGAGACCTTAACATCGAGAGAGCCCTAATCTCATAGGGAAACACACAAGTATATAGAGACAACCACCCATCTACTAGTTCTAACGACAAATCCAATTTTTAGGCTAGGAACAAGAATGTTACTAGTGATGGTGTTGTTGATGCAAAGGTGGTCTTAACTCCTCCAAGACAAGAAAACATCCAAACCATAAACACTCAACATGGACAACAAAGAACAAACGGTGCTCCAAAACGACAATTCAATTCCTTAGGGGAACCTATGGAGGATGTGTTGAAGCAATTGATACAGTCTAATCTTATCACACTCCCAAATTTCTCAAACTATCAAGGGCCACAAGTCAAACCTTGTAGCTATAGAGAAGATCATTTTTTTGAATTTAACCAATATAAAGGTCATAACACACAAAATTGTTTTAGAATCAAACATCTAATAGAAGATCTTATCGAACAAGGAGACATTCATGTCGATAAAAAATCAGGGAATGAAAATCTAAAAATTTACACAAACCCTATGCCTAATCATACAAAAGAAAAAGATTCAGGAAAGGCATCAACCTCAAAAAACATAAACAATACTCATGATACCATGGTGGGACATATTTATTTATCATAACATGAGGAATCGGACATGTATCAAGATACTATTTTAAAACAAAGTCCAAATCCATCAACAATTTTTAGCACTATTTTATACTATAATGACATCAAGTGGATACCAGATTGTGATATATCTCCCACATATGACTCAATGATTGGGCATGTTGAAGAAGTTCTGAATGAGCTAGAAATATCCCTTGTTACACCCATACCCACAAACTATTGCAAAGAGTCTTTTACTGATGATATATCATCCACCCAAGGATCATGTCAAGAGGAGGCTCTTGAGGATAATGAAAGTCACTCTAAATCAAGTCAAGATCAAGAACCCCTATCCCTAGAGTTTCACCAAGAGCTAAGCAATATCTTCCAAACAATTTTAAACTCTAAAGATGTCCTCAATATCACACTTGATATGTTTCTTTCAGATGGAAATATAGACATTCTTCATCCAAAACATGAGTCTCCCACTCCTGATATTCCTACACAAGAGGAAGCAACGGTTGAGATTCTTGATTCTTATATTGATTGTGCATCATCAACATCCTTTGAGTTAGCATCAACATATTTTGTAGTATAAATAGAGAACAATGTCATAGAACCAAAGCAAACAGTTCATATTCTTGAACAATAGGAACCCATAGCAATATATGTGTTCATGACAAGTCATATTCAGTGGCTATGGATTAGAGGGTGAATTATCAAGGCAAAGGATTAGGTATTGATAATACCTTCACAACATCAGGGGCAATATTTTCTATAAAAAACATCAACATATGGGACACGAAGAATCCTTATGATGAAAATATTGTCAATGCTACAACTAGTTGTATATTGAGTTGGAATTCACCCATCATATCATACACAAATTAGGACCAACATAAAAAGAAGAATTCCTATCAAAGAAAGGTGAAAATCATCAAAATAAATGAAGTCATCAAGCAAAAAGGACAAAGAAAATACAAATGGATACCAAAGAAAAATAAAGAAAATCATCCCTCAAAAACTCCATTAGTCAAAGAAACTATGGGGAAAAACCAAAAAGGGAAATGTATCCATCAAAGAGTCCTCAAATACAAAAGCAAGCTTCTCAAGTAAGGAATAAAGTATATCCAGTGGTTGGTCCTAATTCCATGAAAACCTTCGTTCCCACCCATCATTGCTCATCTTCCCAAGTTGGAGAGTCAAAGGTTGAAAACTATTGATTAATCCATCTCATATTCCTTCATGCATGACACCATGCACTCCATTCACAATATCCAATTCTCACATTGACCATGTGTTGGCAGCTACCCTTCATCATAAGGATTTTGAAGGCACTTTATCAATGCACACATATACAAGGTTAATTCTGGTATCCACAAGGTAGATCAGAGTTCTTCAAGGTTGCATTCAAGTGCTTGTATCTTACCAAAGAAGCTTCTTCAAGCAGGATATCACTGGCATGTTATGACAGTGACCTCTACATCAGTGCCACCAGGTGGTTCAACATGAGAGTAAAATTTCCAAAAATAAATAAAAATAAATAAAAGTAAAAATAAAAATCATCCTCGAGTGAAAACCACTACGGTGACACTTTGGGCAAGTACTATGATGAAAACCTAGCAAACAGGTGTCATGTGCAGAATCAAGAATCTATATGATCCTTCTAAGATAGAAGCATCTCATCCTTTTCATGATAAAACCAATGTTCCCTCCATCCATACAATCCATAATTATCCAAATATTCCACTTTATCTTGATATTGACAAAGATTTGGCATATACTTCCACTCTACTCATGAATTTTTTTTGACAAGCTCTTTACCATTTTATCTTGTGAAGTACCGTAGCCTATATCTAGCATGCTAAAACTTTGTCAAATTCTTCGCATATACATTACCTATCTTGGTTATCCATTGAATTATGAAGAATTGCTAAAAACTAGGGCAGGTTCTTGCACTCTTGTTTTTGAATAACTCTTGATCCATGTATTATACCCCATAACATGACATCGACATCGTGATCTAGGTATCGTTTGCCTCAAAATCTCATCGAAAATCCCAAAAACATTCATAAAACTTCATCAAAATCCAAAATCACTAGCCCATGACACATTTTGACAAGAAGATGTTTCTTATCAAGCTTTATCTTTTATCAAAAATCAATCCAAACAATCCATATTAGTTGAATCTACCTTGCACTTCAATGTCACATCAACTCATTTCAACAAAAATTGTTCCAAACTGAGCTTCAAAATCTTGATCAATCTTATCCAATCAATCCATCATCATCTCAGGATATCCTTCCCAATCCTTGTGTTGCTTAAATACTATCCTTGCATTATTGTGTATCCTCAACAATGTTATCATCATCAATCCATCAATTAGATCAATCAACCCTAGCTTGGTTTTCAAAAAAAATCCCAGAATAGATCACTGAAGTCGCCATATCCATACACTCGTCAACATCATGCAAAAAATCCAAAACATCCAAAACATATCAAAAACCCTAAAAAGGTCGAACAACGAAAATAAAAAAAGTACCCTTGTCGAACTACGTCATTTCAAAGCTTGAACATAGGCAAGGCCATCATTGATGTGCCCCTGAGACACCCTAGGTCATTCCTTTAGGAGTCCCTCATAATAAACTAGCATTCTCTCAACTGTTCATATCTTCATCTTGTCAATAAGTCAAGTCAGTCAAACTACATGGTCTCTACACGTATAACATAGGCAAGACTTATCTTTGATCAACCCCCGAGATCCCTAGGATAGGTCTTTAGGTTAGGTTCTTGGTCGAAACTCAAAAAATCCCAAAAAATCAAGATAACTTTGAAAATCCCTAAAAATTTGAAAACATTTGAAAATCCCTAAACATCCAAATATTTAGAATACTCAAAAACATTCAAATATTAGAAAACTCAAAAACATTAGAAAATTGAAAATCCAAAAACATTGGAAAACATCCAAAAGACCCTAAACAACCTCAAATAACCGAAAATCTAAACATTCACATAAACTTTCAAAAAGACCAAAAACAACCTTAGAACATTTTCAAAATACCAAAAACATTGAAATATTCCAAAAAATCCAAAACCACCCATCCCATCTCACTTTCACCCACAATAAACCTCCACCCATAATAAATCAATCATCACCTTCACCCTTTGGAAAAACAAATAGAAAACAAGTGTAGCAAGTCATAAAGTGAGAACCTAAGTGTCAAAATATAAAGTCTAGATCATAGGTAAATGCGTCAATGAAGTTTGTATCAACAACTCATCTTAGCAACATCATCCTAATATCAAACAACCATCTAATCAACATGTCCTATGATGTATCCTTCCTACGATGGACATCAGTATCATACATCACCTTAGCTAAACTTAAACTAGGCAAGATATATAGATAACACTGATTGTTTGTCTTTGATCTTTTCTTATGACTTATCTTAATGACCCATTCCGAGGACCTCTCGATGATTTCTATCAAAATGATTTGGAGAGAAAGGAATGGGGTATCGATCATGATCTTTCATTTGTTGCGCTTGTGGATACTCTTGTAAAATAATCCTAGCGCATACTTGCTTAGTTGTGTGTAGGAAGGTTGTTTGGAGTATGTTGTTGATATTGCGTATGCTTTGGTCTAATATATTCTAAGCTTCTAACTTACATTCCAACGAGGTTTTCGTATGTCAAGGTGTGAACAAGAACTATCCTATATGTTTTCCAAGTCAAAGTCCATTACACTAGATATAACTCCACCCTGGTTATTAATACCTTGATGCATCGTGTCTATGTGTTATATCAAAAAATAAGGAATGATAGAAAATCCTAATCCCGAAATGTGAGCAACTCATCATCCTACATTCATCCTCATCATGCATGTCTTATCACCATCTCTAATAGTCTTAGTGGATCATGGACTTGTTGGACTTCTGAATCAATCTCAAACTCAATGGTCAAATCCATCCATCCTATTCTTCTTATTCTTCTATCTTTACTAATAATTCTATCCAAGTATCAAATCTGTGTGATATATCAAAATATGTATGAGGCTACCCATGGTCGATGACTATCTATACATCATCAAATCTTTCTACATCAACATCTGAGCTTTTCAGGAACTATTTTTCATCCTCTTTACCAACAATCCCTCTTCTGCTGGGGCACAGTGGGGCATCTGTATCATCTTTAGCTCAACAATCTAAAAATTTACAGCTCTTCGATTCAAAAGCAACTTGAAATCTCAAGCATAAGTCTGAACTTCACCTATCGTGAGCTCAATCATAACACTTTATTCCTCGATCGATCTCTTGAGGGGGCAACCAACCATCTTTCAATCATATTGATATCAAATCATCTAACATACTTTGTTCCTAGCCTTGCTAGCAAATCTTGATCAATCTATCAAATCAACCATCATTGGGATATATCGTTCCCTATCAATCCTCGTGTTATTCAACATAATCCTTGCATTGTTGTGAATCCTCAACAATGTTATCAATCAACTTTAGCTTGGCTATCAACATCTGAAAGAGATCATCGATATATGTTTCTACATCGTCATTAGCAACAAAATCAACATTGAAATCAACATCAGTCTTTGAACCAATGCAACAAGTACATTGCTTCAAAGAGGGGAAAAATGTAGACACTTAAAAATGTCTCGATGGATCACATTGGCTAACTAACACCATTTCCTTTCAAAAGCCATCACATTTTCGTTTAATTAATTGAATTAGCCTAGCTAATTAATTAATTGCATCATTTTTGTCTATTAACCTAATTAATTCAAATCGGGTTAATTCACCCCCTTTCATGCTAACACTTCATTTCATTAAATTAAATAAGTCAAAGTATTTAATTTAATTCCCTAAGTCATCTTATTTAATTAAATAACCCTAAATTATTTAATTAGATATCATTTCATCTCTCCCCCATTCATTAAATCATTTAATTTAATGAATATCCCTTTAATTCTTCTAATCCCCTAATTGTATGATTAAAGCATGTTTAATTAACAATTAAACTAATCTTCCTCCAAAAGGGGAATATTCCCATGGAATATCCCTTATCTCCTTTTTTGCACAATTAAAACTTTCTTTTAATTTGAAAAATATCTTTATCCTCACCCATGAGAATATTCCAAAGAATATTCTCTCTCCTCCAATCATGTCACTTGGCTTCTTGAACAAGCTAAACCTTTAACCTCTTGAGAAAGTCACCTGGTGACCTGTGTGTGTAGGTCAAAAGTGTGTTTTCTTGGAACAAATGTGAGCCCTTGATTAATTTTCATCTTGCACTCTCATCCATCAATGAGAATCCATGGTCCATGCCTCCTATTTCCTCCATTCTTGACCATTGATTAATCTTTTCAATTTCAACCCTCTATTTCTCATTTTCTCTCCTATAAATAGAACACTATTTGGAGACAAATGGACCCATCTTTCAATTGCAAAATCATGATGTTGAATTCACTTGCATTCACACTCACTTTTTACTCACTTTTAGCTAATTTTAGTTCATTTTTAGTTACATAATAGCTTAATCATCCATTAATCACTTCCATGCATCCATCTTAGCTTGTTTATAAATTAGGGTTTCCATCTTTGAGCTTATATTAGCTTAGAAATTGCATAGTTAGATCAATTTTAGCATAAAATCATGTTAATTTAGTTTGCATCATATTTAATTTAGCATATATTAGGTTTTCATCCACTTATCACAATGGTTTCATCAATTATCTTCCATAGAATCAATTGAAACAGGCTCACTAGTCATGGGATCGGGAAAGGTCATTGTTCCACATCAACATGACACCAATTCCAAGACAGGATAAGTTTCAAATGCGTTAGAGTAGGAATTTAACTGTTTTAGTAGTTTGTAATTTTTGGTTTCAATAAATTCTTAGTTTAACTTTCAATTTGAATGATCTTTTTTGTGATTGAGGTTTAGTGGCTAAATTATGATTTGATTCATCATGGATCAAGTGTAATCGACCCACACTGATGATCCTCGGTCCATAGGTCCATATTTGGTGAACCCCTTATAACACCCACTTTAACCCCCTATTTTTCGTTGTTTCAGATGCTTCAAAACAAATGTCCTTCTAGATTTTCAATATTTATGGGCCTTGTTCAATGTCAAGAAAGAGGCAAGTTTGGAGACAACTTTCCCCAGTCTCATCTTCCCTTAAAAATGAATACAAGATTTTTGTTGGAGATTTTAATGCTATTTGACATGCCTCTGAAAAATCTGGAGGCATTATCTCTCCAACTAAAGTAATGGAAGATTTCAATGATTTTGTCTTGAACAAAAAATTGTATGATTTCCCTCCAAAAAATAGTGTTTTTACATGGAAAAACAAGCATAAGGACTTTTCAGAGATTGTGGAAAAACTAGATGACTTCTTGTTAACTAAAAATTGTTTGACTGCCTCATAGGACTTTTCCTCTATCATCCACACTCTGGTGGGGTCGGATCACTTCCCTATCTCTTTAATAATTTTTGAAGATATATTGACAAATAAAGGCTCCTTTAAATTTGAAGTGATGTGGTTCAGGGATGCTGATTTCATTCTTCTTTTGAAATCCTGGTGGACAAATTGTCCTTTTATAGAAGGTTTTAGGATGTTTCAGTTCTATAAAAAACTGAAATATCTTAAGGATAATTTTATCAAAGTTTGGAATCTAAATCATTTCAAGAATATTTTCTCTAAAAAGGAAAGGGTTGAGCAAGATTTGTTTAAACTATATGAAGTAGTAATAAACAATGGTATGGATGCTTTGATGTATGACAAGGAGAAAAAATTAAAAGCTGAACTGGAAGAGATTCTTGCTAGGGAGGAATGTTACTGGAGGCAAAAATCAAGGGAAATCTAGTTAAAAGAAGAGGACAAGAATTCAAAAAAAATTCATGCATCCACAAAAATTAAGAGGCAAGAAAATATAATCTTCTCCATTCAATCTTCTTCTGAGGATACACTCCAAATGGAAAAGGATAAATTGGGGAAGAGGCAGTAAATATTTTCAAAAATCTCATGGCTCCGACAAAATAATGCAATTCATTGGATGGTAATGAGGTTATAAACAAAATTCCTTTGCTAATCACATAAGATCAAAATAAATTCTTGATGTCAGAATTCACCATGGAAGAAGTTAAAAAATGTGGTATTTTCTATGGCTGCTGAAAAAGCGCCTAGCCTAGATGGTTTTACAACATTATTCTTTCAAAAATGTTGGAAATTTTTCAGTAAGGATATTCTCCTTTCCTTGGAGGAGTTGAGAAGAAACATAAATGTTATAAAAGAATTAATGTGACCCTCGTTACTCTCATTCCAAAAAAAATAGATCCTTTTTCTTTCAAAGATTTTAGACCTATTGCTTTATGCAATACAATTTACAAAATCTTCACCAAAGCAATTGCTACAAGATTAACAAAGTTAATTCCTTCTATTAATTCATATGAACAATGAGGCTTTGTATTGAGAAAGGATACCCTAGATGGAGCCATCTTGGCTCACAAAGTTTTGCATTCAATCATGTTAGATAAGTCTCTAGTTGTTGTTCTGAAACTAGATATGATGAAGGCATATGACAGGGTGGATTGATATTTTTTAATGGCTATCTTGAAAAAGTTTGGCTTTTGTTACAACTGGTGTAAGTGGATCCTCTCTTGCCTTTCAGGAGCCAGATTTTCAATAATTGTTAATGTTCCCCATATGGTTATTTTTCTCCTACTCAAGGGGTAAGATAAGGTGATCCTCTCTCCTCGTTTCTTTTTATTCTAATGGCTGAGGGGTTGAGTAGATCCATCATATTTGCACATTTTTCTGGTTCATGGAAAGGTATTATTGTCAGACCTTTTCCTATACCAATTTCTCACTCTTTGTTTACAGATGATACTCTTTTATTTGGTCAAGCAACCATGGCAGAAGCAAAAGTGATAAAGAAGGTTCTCAATAATTACTGCTCATTATCGGGTCAATCCTTCAACACATATAAGTCCAAATTTTTCTTCCTCAATGTCAGCTCCCTGGTTAAAAATCAGATTCTAAAATTCTAGGGTTTTCAATGCGACTTCCTACCTTGCAAATATCTGGGAATCCCCTTCTTCTCTAGGAAAGAAAAACATGATTTTTGGGATAAGTTAATCACCTCTGCCTCTAATAGAATTTTTCTCTGGAGATATAAATGGCTCTCCTTTGCAGGAAAATTGGTAATGCTCAAAGCAGTCTTGCACGCCCTTCCAATCTATTTGATGTTAGTATTAAAACTACCTCAAGGTAATGGAATTTCTTTACAAAAGGTATTTAGAGACTTTTTATGGTTTGAAAATGTCACATAATTTTTTTTTTTCCTTTGGTGGCTTAGGAATCCATGTGCAGTTCTAAAATGAAGGGTGGTGCAAGTTTGAGAGATATTTTCTTGCAAAACAAGGCCTTAGGTGCTAAATTGGTTTGGAAGATTTATTCTAAACTTGACTCCAAATGGTGTCAAATCATGAGACATAAATATCTTGATTCTCTTGATAGAGAAATATTTTTTACTCAGAAGAGCCTCCCCCCAGGCTCCAAAATATGGAAATTTATTTTGTCCTATAGATCTATTCTTCTCCATCATCTCTCTTGGCTAATAAATAATGAGGAAAAAGCTCTTTTTTGCGAGGATGCATGAAATGGTCACAAGCATCTTAAATCTCTTGGGAATTGGGGTCAAATTGAGACTAATCTTAAAGTCCTCTAGGGTAATAAAGTTAAAGATTACTTGATAGTTAACCCTGATGATCCTCATCAAGTTATAAGATGGAAATACTTTGGGTTTCTACCGGTCCCGACACTAGTGAAGGAATCTCTCAAGGTTGAACTTAGGAAAAGATAAGTCTTCCTGAAAAATAAGTAGGATGAAATAATTTGGATTAAGGCCAAATCAGGAAATTACAATGTGAAGGATGGTTACAACTTCCTAATTGCTCCAAATCACTAAACTCCCCGGCCCTTCAAACTTTTTTGGAGGTCTGATGTACTCCCCAAAGCAGGAGCTTTTGGTTGGCTTGCAATAAAAGATACAATTCTCATAGGTATGAGACTTGATAGATTGGGTATTGCCCCTCTATTCCCCTGTGTCATGTGCGAAAAAGCTTATGAATCCACAAATCATTGACTCATTGGTTGTAACTTTTCTTATCAGTGTTGTTCTTGGTTAATGAAAAATATAGGTTGGGTAAGTCCTCTTCACAACTCCATTCTAAATCACTTTCTCAGTCAGCCTGCTCTATGTACAAAATCCAAGTTCTCTTGTATCTAGGATATTAGTCCTTCCATTGTCATCTGGAATATTTGGTTGGAACGAAACAATTGAATTTTCAAGAAGAAGGATTTGAACGTGACTCAAGTAATTCTGAAAATTAAAATAGCTATATCAAAAGTAACAA
>VDFB02364038.1:124736-164460 GCA_007258455.2 Sequoia sempervirens | reverse complement strand
GCGTAATGTTCCATCCTTCTTTACCAAGACAACCGAAAAAGCGAATGGCGACTTGCTAGGCCGAATGTGACCCATAGCAAGTAACTCCTTTATTGTTTTTTCTATCTCATCCTTCAATCTCTTAGGATGCCTGTAAGGAGTTATCATAACGGGCTTAGCGCCCTCCTCGAGCTCAATGATGTGCTTTATGCCCCTGTCTGGAGGTCTACCTGGTGGAATATCACTGAACACCTTATCATGCTTGACTCTCAACTGCTGAATGTCCGGATGATATTCTGTCTTTTGCTGTCCCTCTTGTATAGGTGCTAAAGTGCACTCGGCAGCCCACTCTACCATGTCGTGACGCATGAGCCTCTCCATCCGACGAAAATAAATTGTTTTGATGTCGCTGTCCCGTATTGCTTTTAGTATGTGAGTCTTCCCGTCAACATCAAAACGGATCTCCATGTCTTTGAGACGAAGAGTGACTTCCTCCAATGAATGAAGCCACTTCATTCCCAAGACCAAATCAATATCCCCCATATTAACAACATAGTAATCTGCCTTGAACTCATAATTGTTCAAGCGTAAAGGGAGATCCTTTATCATGCGTTCACATCTCAAAGTGTATCCATCGGCCACCTTGACCCTAATGCCCTCGAACTCCTTAGTGATGAGTCCGCGTTTCTCAACGAATCTAGCATCTATAAAGTTGTGTGTAGCTCCTGTATCAAGAAGGGTAATGACCCTCTGTCCTGCTAACACACCACGAATCCTGAATGAGCCCTCCTGCTGAATGCTAGATAAGCGGGCCTCCTGTATCTGTAGCTCTGGCCCTGTCTCTGCTCTAGGCTCTGAAGCCTCTGCCTCTGAATCCTCAGAACTCTCCTGCTGTTCGGAATTTTCTGATTCCGAATCCTCATAGTACGCCCACATCACTCGATTTGCCTTGCCCTTAGGTCTTAGAGGACAATCGTGATTGGCGTCATAGGGACCTTTGCAGTAGAAGCAAAGCTTCTTCCTGCGTAGATCATTAAGGGCCTCACGATCCAAAGGTGGAGCTGCTGATTTACCTTTTGAATCGTTTTTAAAATCTGATTTGTCTTTGTTAAAATCAGATTTTTCTCTATTTCTATTAAAACCCTTATTGTCCCTGAAAGATGAATTATTCCTGGAGTTGAATCTACTAGATGGTGCTGCCAACTCCATACTTCGTGCTTTTTTCATTGCTTCCTGTAACGAAGGAGGATCAAAGGCTTTGATCCAACCTCGCAATGGCTCTGTCAGCCCCTCCATGAAAAGCACTACCAAACGCCTCTCAGAAATGTTCGGAACCATAACTGATAACTTCTGAAAGTCACCAATATAGGCCTCCAAACTGCCACTCTGTCTCAACTGAGCCAAGTCTCTGAAGTAGGATTCAGGATCCTTCCTGTCAAACCGCTCAACCAATCTGTCCACAAACTCCTGGTATGACGTGATCCTGTCATGTTGTAGTGTCACCATACCGTGGTGCCACCAATCATAAGCTACTCCCTCGAGATGCAATGTAGCATATCTGATAGCATCTCTCTCGGCCATCGGGCGTAATGTAAGAAAAGTGTCCAGCTTACTAATCCAAGCCTGAGCTGTCACTTTACCACTACCATCGAACATCGCTAGATTAAGCCTGTTGGTTGCATGTTTTAGGTCATTGTTCTGGTACCTAGGTCTCCAATCCTGTCGACCTCTGTGGTGCTCTCGCCTCTGAGTAATAAAACGGTCAAAAGTGATCCGCTCTCTGACCTCTGGTGGTACCAACTCCCACTCCTCGTTCGCTGCCATAAGCGTATCAGCGAACAACTCCTCATGCTCCTCCTCACACCAAGCAAGACCTCCTCGCCTCCCTGCCTCTACAAATGCAGGCCCTGCAGCCTGCCTGGGCTGGGTCCAGAGTTGTCCTAGGTGCCCTCATGAGACCCCTCGCCACTCCTCCTCACGCCACTTACGTGGTGGACGGCTCCCCTAGGAGTACCCACCCTCTCGGGCACCGGCTTAACCGCTGTAATACACTGGCCTGACCGCCATTGGACTCGCAGACGAAATGAAGATCTCTGCATGCAAACCCCATCGCCCTCGGGATTCTCTCTCATTAGGTGGGATCAGGTATAATTCATTGCTCTCATTACCATTATTCCCTTGGCCGCCTATGTTTCCGCTGCCCCGCTTCAAACTCGCCTTTCAATCGTGGTTAACGCCTCGCTGTACAATTCGCGAGGCCAAACTGTTCTGGCTGCATAAGACTGCTAAACCCTTAGGATGGCAGGATTTAGCTCTGATACCACTGTAGAAACCCTTGTTTCCCCCTGTTCCTGAATCTGATGTTTTTTTGCTTGTTTTTTTGCGTTTTTGAATGTTTTTGGTTTTTTGCATCAAAATAAAGAAATTGCGATTTTTGCAAGAATTGATATTAAATTCAATAAAAATGCTAAACGGCCAATATGGATAGGAAATACAAGATATACTGAAGGCGATTCATTTATTGTTCACATGGACTCAATACAATATAGATCTGATAGCATGCAACTAAGGAAAAACAATTTTATTGAGAACCTGGTTTTGCTGATTGCAGTCACCAGATTGATGAAGAAAAGGCACGCCTCCCAAAATTATGCTTTCTCCTTCTGACAGATGCTACACAAAGACTCCCTTGATATTTGCGCCCCTCTAGATGAAGTCAGATGATGAAGTAAGAAGGCGTTTTGCTCTGGAAGCTAAAGTACGGCTTTGCTGATATGGTACGGCCAGGTACAGAATTGTACGGCCTGGCAAACAGCAGCAACTATTAAATAAAGTACGGCTCCCTCAGATGGTCTCCAGATGTAAAGGAAATAGGCGCCTCAATGTATAAACCCTCTGAATGAATTTTGTAAATCAAACCCTCTGAATAATTTATTATCTTTGATGCTCTGTAACTTCTTCTGAATGAAGAAATCTCTCAACTGGCAATAAATCAGATGTTATTTCACACCCTCTGAATCGCTCTCACTGGAGATGGCTCGTTCCCCAATGCATTCGAGACTGAAACCCTAAGTTTCTGTGCTCAGACCAAACTTGATCAATTTTCAATTCACAATAGACATAATGGCTCGAATCCCAATGAAAATAGCCTTATACTCTCAAAAGTGCGAATTCCTAAAAGATAGGGATTCATTAAAGAATTCGACTTTTCATTATTTAATTCTTTTCAATAGTCTCCGGGCAATTTTTAAATATAAATATAATCATCAAATGGCCCCCTTCCATGATGGGCGACCCCTTTATCAAAATCACTTAAGTTATAATAAAATATTATAACTTTATATTATAATGCTTCCATAATTAATATTTAATTAAATCAATTAAACATTAATATCTCGCTCAATATTCACCCGATGCTCGAGCCGTCTGAAGCTGACAAAAGAGGAAGTGATTCTGAACATAATCCATCCATACTGCTAAAAATAGCAGGGGTCCCACGTTGATTGCCAATAACTGCTAAAAATAGCAACTTATGCAAGAAGTGTTCGAACGAGTCCGAACGAAAGCCAACTGATCAAGCTCTGCCAACTGAAGCTGAGCCAAGCTCCAACATGACCCTTTATGCAGTCAATCAGCCTACGAGGGTCGCATGATAGGCTAATCCTGTGCTCGGAGAGATGTCAACGAGAAGGGGACATGACAAACATGCAGCTGCATGGATGGGCCTATGAAGTTGGTGTTGCCATCTCCTATCAATGATCTCCCAAATGGGACGATACTTCTCCTCAACTCCACTTAGACAGATCTAATGGCCTCTTTGGCCCTATCCATGCCCTCCTATATGTAGCCCATTGCGGGCTTCTCCCCATCAACAACTCGTAGGAGAACTATCAAGGGCTTGGTAAACTGCAAAGTGCAAACATTGTGAAACATTAACTTAAGTGTGAACAAAAATAAACAAATAAAAGTAAAATATGAATAAAAATTAAAACATAATGAAGAATTAAATTTTACCTTCACAATCTCCTTCGCTGGTGTACAAAACCCTGGCTCATCAAAAATGCAATCAGCCACAGCAATCCCTGCAGTTCTTGTAGCATAGGATGAGGAAGACCACTCCTTACCAACAAACATGCACCTTAAAGCTGCCTTTGATCGAATCAAGGATTGCAATGTGATAAAATTTGTTGCAAAACTAGTGATGCCAGGACGAGCCAACTCCTTCAACCTCGTGTGTTGCCTCATAAGGTTAAGCACCCATGTGTGATTGTATACAAATTTGCAAATGCTTTTTGCGGCATCCACACATGTTTTGATCCATGGGAGCTTGCTAAGATCCTCCAACATGATCAATGCAATGGGCGGCACATGGAGTCCAAAATATAGTAGGGTGCCTCTCCACCAATAATCTACCAGTAGCAACATAATTTGCTGCATTATCTGTCACCACTTGAACTACATTCTCTTCGCCCACCTCAGCTATCACCTCCTCTATGGCCTCACAAAGGTATGTGGCATTTTTGAATTGGGCGGAAGCATCAATGAACTTGATGAAGATGGTGTCACCTGAAAAAATAAGCAAAACCAATTATTCAATAAATTAAAAAACATAAATCAGCCATATTAAATTATTAATCACTAAATCAAATTCAAATTTCAAATTAATCAATGCATTGAGGGAAGTACAATTACCTCCGGAGGAAACTAGAAAATTAAGCAGCGTCCTATTTCTCCTATCGGTCCAACCATCAATCATGATGGTGCAACCCAACCTCCTCCACTGCAAGCGCTGCTCCTCTAATTGTGCTTTTACATCTGCCGACTTTTGAGTCAAAAGTGGGCCCTTTAATTCATCTTCAATAGGGGCTTTGAACTCCGCCCCACATATGGTTATGGCATCAACCGTGTTTTGCCAAAAAGGAGACTTAAAACATGTCATAAATAAATTAATAAGTTACTTAGATAAGTATTGTAAAATGAAAAGTTATAAGTTTTTAACTTTAAATTTGAATTCGATAATGAGATACATCTAGATTCTAAAATTTAAATATAAATTTTAAAACAATTAAACGAAAAAGAATTACCTGGCTACATGGAAGGGAATGGTGCAATAGTACTAGAAGTTTGCAATTGTTTTCTTCGCTGCATCATGTGCGTCTTTGTTCCAACCCATGCTCTCAAGCGACGGTTGGGAACTAGGAGTAGTGCGTGGTACAAAATATGAGTCCACCCTAGATTTACAAACTCTAGGGCCAATGCTAACACTCCCACTACCACTAGTAGTAGCAGTGCCAATAGCACTAGGAGTACGCATAGCTGGTGTAGAAGCAAAAACACTAGCACAAGCACTAGCATTAGGATGGCATGGAGGCATGGAAGAAGCATCTCCAATAGCACCAAGTCCCTGTCCAACACTCGCCAACTCCTGGCTCTGCCTCTTTTTCATTTCTTTTTGCAATTCAAATGTTTCTAATTGCACTTGCACTTTACGAACAACCTCAGGAGGTGCTTCAGTGCAGCCCACTGCATCATAGACGGGTATGCATGCTATATGATATTTCAATTTGTTTATGCCTCCATGATATATTGTTTTGCAATATTTCCATTTTGCCTGTCCTTTTTTCATTTTGGCAAATATTTCAGCATGTTTCCAAGCAGGGTCTATTCTGCCTGGGGTTTGAGACATTGTGAAAATATGGTTTGATTTGCAAATGAAAGTGGCAGCAATAACAAGTAGGGTTTCTAAAATTATTTAAGTTGCAAGTAGGGTTTGTAAAAAAAAATGCAAACTAAAAAAAATATGATTTTACAAATTACAATGAATTATTTGTTAAAAAAACACAAAAAAACCAATTAAAATCAAACTTACCTCTTAAATCTAGCTTGGAATGCAATGCAAACTCCTCCCAATTGCTGGTAATGAGCTCTCAATGCACCTCCTTGCTGGTATGAAGCTTCCCAAATGATTTAACAGCCTGGATTTGTCTTCAACAGCTTGCTGGTTGCCCTACAATGATCTTTTCTTTTTCTTCACAACTCTCTCTTCTACTCCTATTTTTCCAAATGAATGAAATGAGATTTTGCTTTTAGGGTTGGGTAGATAATATAAGTAAAAAAAAAAAACAACTTTAAACTTTAATTTTATGTTTTTTTGGGCCTTTTTGGCCTTTGTTGCGCTGGCCGTGTCCAGGGCTTGCGACTCTCTTGGACATGGCGCGTCCGGTGAGTCCGGCTTGGACGTGGTAGGACTCGGTTGCATCTGAGTCCGGGCTCCCAAGACTTGGCCAGGGTCACTCGGCTCAGGACTCGCCAAGCCCTGGCGAGTCTCGTTACTATTGTCAGAACTAACTTCACGCTCCTCCAACAAATCTGCACTCCATTCTTCTCTCCTCTCATGGACTTACATCCACCATGTACCGTCCTCCAATTTCTTTCTCCTCTTTGCTCCTCATTTATGGAATCCATTCCATCATCAATTGACCACCTCCACCAAAATCTCACATCATCCCTATTACAACCTGCAACATCCTCACCAAAATTTTCATCTACAACTTCATGGAAATTAAATATTTCCATGTGCTTTTCTTCATGCTCTCCAACCCTAATCATAGAAAACGAAGGGAAATCAGCATCATCACAAAATACAATAATTTTACCTTTGTTGTGACATCTCCCTCATTACCATTAGCTGTGACTTTTCCTTCTTCACCCTTTGCTGCAACATTCATCTTTTCCATCATTCTTCTATTGCCAACATCTTCAACAACAAATCATCTTTGTCTTTGCCATTTGCTGCAAAATACTTGCACTCCATCGTTGCAACTTCAACTTCCACTGCTATATCTTCATTCTCTTCTACCATCATCGCTACTACACTTGCATCCTCTTGTTCATTCTTTTATTCGCTTCTCACATCTTTCACTTCCTCAATCACTATTGCACACAATTCTTCATCTTCCTCATCCTTTCCTTTTATGCCTTCCTCATGGCATGTCTTCACTACGACCTCTTCACTCTTGATATCCTTTCCATGCTGCCATGTTTCCAATCTACTCAATCTTGCATTTATATCAGCCATCATTGCCAAAATCTTCCTCTTTTCATACTGCCTCCATCCATCCCATATTACGGGATTCTTCCTCAACAATATCCCCATCTTGTTCCCTACAACAATCTATCACTACTACATCACATGTTTTGCAAAAGCAATTTCTTCGCTGCTGTCAAGAATAAGGATTTCACACACCTTAAATGATTCTTTTGAGTTCACAATCATGCTTCCTCTACTCGCAGGTCCTGGCATAGGCTGCCTCAAGTTCGACAATTTGCCTATACACTTAGAACCTCTGGCTTTGATACCAATTGACGCAAACGCAAAAACCCATAACCAATTCGAATTTAAATTGACAATTGCATTTGTCATTTTCAATCAATTATCTTTAAACAAAACAAGGATAATGAATTTAATTCCAAACATTGAATTATCACAGGCATCTATCAAATTTCAGTAACTTCAGAATTTGTTGTAGATTAATTATCTTCTCAATCTACAAAAAAATATACTTGTACATTTGGCAAGTTACATTTCTTATTTGCACATTTCTTTTCCATTGTAAACTTCCATCTGTGTTCTCAACTCAGCCTACATTTATTCGACCCATAATGTAGTTCTTTTATTTCATATTTTATTTCCACACCTTCATTGTCGCCCCTACTTTGCAATTGTCTACTTATCTCATTCCTATCAAAACCTACATGCCCATTTCTTTATCTCCCCAACTCTTTTCACACCCTTTGTGGCATTGCCCATTCTCCTATATGGCTGTGACTGCATCCTCCATATCTATTTCCCCCTCTTTCATGTGCCATCTTCTCCAAAACTTAGCTGCCCATGCCAATTTTGGTTTTCTTTGTCTTTTTAAATTCCCACATGAGGCGCAGCCTATTTTTATTGTCTACCTCTGCATTTTTATTGGCAGCCTTTTCTTTTGAAGTGGCGTTGCCCCTCTTCCATTACTTGGCGGGCTCTTTTCACTCCTCATATATGCCTTTTCACACGCCCCCCAATTTGCATTACATGTATTTCTTCAAAATGGCACGACCCCATACCATTCAAATCTGCATTTTTTATTTGGCAGCCTTGACTCCTCCCCTTCCACACACAACTCTTCCAATCTCTGGCGTGGCTCTTCACATTTCCCATGTATTTTATATTTCAAAATGTTTTTGGGTGATGTTGATCGCGTGTTTGCCCAGGTGTGCTCCTGCATTAGTCCTGTTGGTAGATCAAACATTTTGCTAAAAATTTCTATTCATCACCTTTGAGACCCACAAGAATCAAGTTTGAATCAGTGACACATCTTTAAGGAGAGTGTCCACCCATCAAGATACATGGAACTTCCCCAAAACCTTATTCTTGACAGCTGCAAAGTAATTGTTGATCTTTGTACCATAAAGAGTCCCCACTCAAAAAATATTTATTGGATGCTCCTAGATCATGTTGCAATCACTGGATCAGTTGAGAAATATTAGGATACTGCTGCCATTTTGTCATAGCCTCATCCATCCAATCTGCTTAGAGTATAGATATAACACAAAGTAATGCTTCTACATCTTCTTCTCTTTTGGATAGTGCATCAACTACCAAAAAGCTCTTTCCCCTCCTTATATATTATCTTGAAGTCATATTCCAACATTTTAGTAACCCATTTTTGTTGCTAGTCTAAGGGTAACCTTTACTTCAAAAATTATTTGGTGGTATCATGATCTGTTTTTACCTTTAAGTTTATCCCTATCAACTAGTGTGTCATGTCCCCTTGTCAAAAATAAAAGAAATTAATTGAAGACTTGTAGCCTTTTTAATTTCCCATAGGCTAAAGGATTTTTTTTTTTTTAAGACTGTAGGAATCGGGTAGCACGACCCCCTATAAACTGCAGTGTGCCTGGTAAACTTTTTAACGTGACCGGTGGCACCGGCGTGACACGCTCTCCCGTACCACGGGGGTGGGGGATATTAGACCTCGTGACCAACCTCCTACAACATGAAAGATTTAGCCAACCGAGCTAGGGCCCCCGCCCCCATAGGCTAAAGGATAAAATAAGGGAAATAATAATAATATTTTAAGTGGGCCTAATCACTTTATTTTCAAGAGGGCAACTTAAATATTATTATAGGTCCTATGTAATGTTTAATAAGTGTTTTTAACACTTCATTCAAAATTTGTAATTTAAAAGTATTATAAAATACTTGGAAGGAAAATAAAATAGAGTGCCCAAAGTAGGTGTCTATATAAGAGAGGTCAAGGCTCACATCAAATCATTCTAGCTAATCCCAATTTGTCATTTTGATTATCCCTTTCAATTTGGAGATTAAAGCAATCAAGGACGAAAGCCCTTGGTTTTGGAGATCTAGAGGACAAAAATGCTCTTGGTTTTCCATAGTGGATTTGGGGATGAAAACCCTCATCTCCATTTGAGGCTTCAAGGATTGCATTTGGGTTTATTGTTGCGATTATTCCAATTAATATTTGCAAGCAAATTGTTGAAGATATTGGAGATTTAGAGCTTGGTGAAGATTTCTAGATTTTCTTGAGATATTGAAGATTCCTTGACTGCTGAAGATTCCATCTTTCATAATCATTTCCAGCTGTACCAATTTAAATAGCAGATTGCAGCATGGGATGACATTATCTATGCTGGCCGTATATTCTGCATTAGTTCTGTAACATTTGGATTGATTTCTGTACACATCAAAGGAAGCTGTGGATAAGTTTATTAATAACTGCTGGGTCTGCCATACTTTTCTATATCAGATTTTGTATGCTGTGGTACTGCCATATTTGAGGAAATTAATAATGTTGCTTCTCCTATTTCCATATATTCTTCGGTGTTGTTGGCATTCATTATCTAATGTTCTACTAACTTTGCTTTTTCCTTGAGATTTTTATCATTGCTGTACCATTGCATTATCTGCTGTACAAGTAACATAACATGATTTGCTATCAGTCTGCACCAGGCAACTTGTGAGTATTCTGTGATTGCAGCTACATTATCGACTATTGTTCATTCTATGCATAATTATATAGCTGTATATCAGTCATTGTTGCAGCTGATTACATTGCCGAGATAGGATTTGACATCGGTTTGTACTGTTATTTATTCATGGGTTTGCTGTTTTTGTATCTTACTAGTCCCTATAGCAGTTATTGTCAGTGTTTGCATACTAGAAGGCTGTGATCAGTTCGTATGGAGGCCGTGGGGGTTGATATTTGTATTAATTTGTACAGCAGCCTATTAATATTTGTGTCTACATCAGATCATACCATTGCCATATTGTGGTTTGATAAATGATATCATTTAACTGCTGATAATTAGCTGTAAGTTAGCGATTTTCTGTAGCAGTCTATTAAAAAGATCTGATTGGGTGTTAGGGTTTTAAATTCACTTATATCAGCATTGATACTTGGTTGAACATATTTTTTAATTAATCCAGTGATTTGCTCAGTGTTCATACTTGCTTACAATAGCAGTTTGTATTGATTGATTGCTATCAGTGTTCATTTCTTGGAGTTGGTAGCCATGTCCTGCATTTCACTATTTATTTTCAGTTTGTATAATCAGAAAATTCCATAAAAATTGCCTATTTCCTAAGTTTGTCCAGTTGGGGACATTACATAGTGGCATCATTGCTTGACTGCATGCACGATTGCTAACATTTTATTTTCATAAAACGGCTAGACTAGATTCTTGCCCTTGAGTTAGTGACTCTCAAAAGCTAGAAGTCGCCCCTCTTGTATTAGAATTGCACCACTGTCATGTGTAGACACTAAAATGAGTCACTTAGTCATCAAACCCTAATTATCACCATTAATAATTAATTCTCCTAATCATCGACCTTTAATCATCATCATTATAATTAATTAATTTATTATCATTTACTAATTTTATCCATTTAATTAAATAATATTTTATTATTTAATTAAATGAGATCTAATTAGCCATTTTCAAATAAGAATTCCATTTTCATCTCTTTAGTTAACTCTTCCTTCATCGGTCAACTTTGTCTGATTTTAGAAACTTCCTCTTCATTCACTAGTCAACTTCATCTTCAATCAGAAATTTATTTCTCACATTTATCCAATTATTGAATTGAATAATTCATTATTGTCCTCTCATCAATTCAAAATTTCAAAATTTCATCTGAGTTGACTCCACAACTTGTTCAGTTAACTCAGGTATTCATTCTTATCCTCATCTCCCAATTGATTTTTCCTCGGAAAGTCTATAATTGCAATTATTCCTTCATCATTTTCATCAATCATACTTAATGCAAATCCATTTTGTTGAAATATCTTGTCAATCGAACTTAGTGTTATTCTGCTAATTCGTATCCACATCCCAACAGGCAAAGCTACATTTCATACTTGAGGTTTGTAGTGCAGTTGTTAATTAGGAATTAGGATTTGATTTCTATTTTATATTTTCAAGTTCTTAGATTTCTTGTTTTTTCAATTTCATTGTATACATCGTGTCCTAAAGCATAACATATAATAATGAATGTCTTAATGAAATCTAGAGTGACTACAATTAGAGTAGTGCACATAACTTGTTTGAGCTGCCAAAATGTTTTTCGTGGCTTTGTCATGCTAGCAAAAAACATCCTTCTTCAAAAGTGCAAAAGTCCAAATCATAGACATCATAGTGATGACTTAAGCATTAACAATAGTATAAATATCTGCCACGGTGATAAATTGAGTATTAAAAGTACTCCTACATAGCAAAATATCCCGTAAAATGAATATTTTTAAGACAATACTAGACTACAGAAGCCTTCACTGCTTACAATTAGGTTCTTAAGAGTTCATTCCCTAACATAAGGATGAAGCTATCCTTAAGTTATCACTTCAGTCTGCTCATAGCACCCTAAAGATGTGTAGACTAATGGTGTGATGTATCTCTTGGGTTTGAAACTTTAATGGACACTACCCTATCAGGGTGGTGTTTGCAAAGATAAAAGACTGTCACAGAAGACATCAACAACATAATGATGAACATAGAGTTTCAACACCCTAAGAGTGCCCTTCAAACCATATACCATAAACAAGTTCCCTTGCTAACTGGGAAGTTCATGGCAAGTGCTAGGGGATCCTGTTCATGCCTTATCTCTTCCTATTTTTGAGATTTTTTAAACCAACAATCTGCCATGAAACTCAGCATTTGTTTCATCTGCACTGGAATGGATACATGATAAAATTCATTGATTGCTTGGGATATGGGATTTTGTGCATTATGATGGAGAGTGGAAAGCTTTCTCTTCCACTGCCATTGTTTGTACCAGGCTGAAAACTAGGTTCTCAAAAGTTCATGCCTCAACATAACTGTGAAAGGTATCCTTAAGTTATCAGTTCAAGCTGCTCATAGCGTCTGTATGATGTGTAAGACCAATGGCATAATCTACGCTCAATTATCTCTAATTTTCTATGAGTTTCAACAACAAAGGAAACTATTTATTAATTGTGTTTATTGCATTTTCTCAAAAATGTGAAGGCCCCATTGACATGTTGACCCAGCGTACATGCAAATCATTAAATGAAACCATAGGATGGGTAGCTGGAAAGTGAGGATCCATCATTTTCAATTGTGATGATAAGGCTGAAAATAAGAAAGATTGTGCAGTCAGGCATAGCAAGTGGAATTAAAATGAGTTCAGTTTCATTGGTGTGACACCCAAACAAGCAAAAAAGGAAATACCATTCTCTTGAATTATTAAGATTATCACACATTATCAGGATTCAGAATTATAGTAGTAGTTTGACAAAGGCATGTTAAGGCATCAACCACTAGAAACAGGTGGACACTCAAGCAAACATACAAATAATCTTGAAAATTTTGAAACATTTAACAAAGGGTTCATAGTTACAAAATTAATTTCACTATCAAAAAACCTTAATACATTCACCATGGATACTGGTTATATGAAATGTTATTTGTGGCCAAAGGGACATATTTTAGTAAATTAAGTCTTTATTAAATAATCAATGTGTTTCTATTTGCTTTTCAATTCATATTTTAATGTAAGAAAAATTAAATCTTGTAATAAATAGAATATTACAGCTAAAACAGTAAGTAAACAAAATTAAGCACTTACATTTGTTCATATATTTTCATCTTATGCTAAGATAGAAATTTATCCCTAGCAGGACTAAGAAACAACTATAGAAAGTTGATTTGAATGGGAATTAAACAGGCTTTGAGATGTGGGTATTGACTAGGACTAATTGATGCTAATTTAGCCCTTACAATATAGGCCTCTCAAGAAACACCAGTAATATTAGAATCTCCTAAACTGCCTCAAAATACTACAAGGGAATATGTTCATGATTATTGAGATAGTATTATCAAACAATTGTTTGCATTAAAAAAATTAATTTATCTCAAGAAAATTACAGATGGTTGTTCTGTCAAATATATAAAGCATTATGCTCCACTTAGAGGGTAGTAAGAGAGGCACTTTACCAAAATGGGACATAAGCAATTCCTTACATTTCTGAGAATTCATACAACAATGATCCTAGTTGCAAAAAAGCTGTAAAATCATGGTAATGAATAATGTCAAATGAGTCATGAGTTACTGAGAGAGAGAATTCCAAGGTTAACTCCTCAATTATTGAATCATAAGTTAAATATATGTACTAAAAGACAAGTTAATAGTTACCTTAAAACCACATAATGAAAATGTTGAGAGACCAAAAAATCAATTGAGGAAACCATTTGAAAACCACTGGTGCTAATAAATGTTGCGAAACATTTGTAATGAAACTTCGGAGAGAATATAAGAAAGAAGAGAGATAAGAGCTGTGAAGCACTAAAAGAAGCCTAAAGATGAAGAGACCTATGAGCTCTTTAAAAGAGTGAAGAATGCTAAAGATGTCACAAAGTTACTTCATTGTAGCCTTGATCAATCTTTAAAGTGTGTGCCTAGTGCCCCTAGTTCCCTTGTACTGAAGGGAAAGTGTGTGCAAAGTGGCCAAGGATTTATATTTCATACGTGACTTTGATATGCCTCACTAAAGGGAATCTTCCCTAATGGAACAAAACAGGTGCCAGAGAAAATTATGCATAAAACATTTTATATTCCTTTTTAAAGGGCAACTTAATCATCCTAAATGATAACTTTAGGTTAATGATAAGCCCAAATAAAATGTTATTCTCCAATAACTATTTAGCGTAGCATTCATAATTACATATTTATTTGATTGAATATTTCAAAACCTTCTTAACATCTTCATTTTCCAGACGTATCTAGAAGCAATAAATATTATCTAGTACACAAAATGAAAAAATTATTCCAAGCTGTCCAACAAATTGTTTTGAGTATTGCAATTGCTTCTGAATTACAGGTGCTGTTCCAGGTGTCAGTTTTGAGCAGATGAAGGTGAAAATAAAGCTAGGTGTTCCTCATTCTACGCAAGACTTTCTTGATATTGAGAGAGTGAAATCTGTCTTTCCATAGTAAGTATGTTCTTCTTTTCTGCTTACGGAGCTTCCCCAATAGAAATTAAGACATCTTTTTTCTCACATATTTGTAATGGCAACTTTGCACAGTAACTGTTCTTTGTAAGCAAGCTTCAATTTTTAGAAGAGCCATAACTCAAATGCAGTTTGCAGAATAGCCATCCAAGAGGCTAAAGGACACATCAAACCTACAAACAATATTTGGAACTACATACAAAAAGTGTATGATTATATCTCTATTCTGGATCTGGGGTTAGGTTTTCACTAGGTCCCAATGATTTCATTTTGTTTATGCTCTTTTTCCTTCAATATGCTTTTTGTCTTGTCTCAGGGTAGTGCCTATATTGGGGTACTAGCTGTGTAAGAATAACATGTGGTTACAAGTTAGGCTTTTGTTTCTTGTGGTAAATAAATTATTAAGAGTGGATAGTTTATTTTCCACAAAAAAAATTGAGTTAGCATAATAGTTTTCACCACCTCCAAATGTAGTTACTCATCGAGAGAGAATATAGTTCTGATCTATTACAATCTTGCTTTTTGCAGTGTCAAATGTTCCTAGTGTCATAATACTATAAGTATACTCAATTTTATAAGTCTATATGAAAATTTCTGTGCAGATCAAAGGGTACAAGAATCTTATAAGGAGAAGCTGACAAAAATCATCTCCTCCTTGAAACTGAAAACAACATATATATTTATTCACCTTGATGGTTTAGGGATTAAACAGGCTGCCAGGCATATCTTGTATTTTTGGAATCAGGAGCGTTCCAGCTATTATCTGTTTTCTCTCTTTGGTGAGATGATCAGTGCTAAAGTTACATATTGTTTTAAACATTCAGAATATCATAACATTATTTCCCCAGGACTTTTTTAATTTCATAAAGAGACAAACTACAATCACTTCATGTATGCCTTAAAGCCGAACTCTCCTTTTCTCTATGCTGCTAATCTAGGAGGATTTGGCACTTTGATTGACTTGCAGTGAAATGGTGGCACTCCAAGCCTTTTTCTGTTGTCACAAGCTCTAGGACATTCCCAAGAACACGTGATCATACTGCAGTGCCCTAAGTCCTCTTCATCTATGCCTCACAACTCCAATAGTGTCAACCTTGTTTTATGCAACTGTTTTGCAGAGTTGCCAAAATGACCAAACAGCAAAAATGAATCCATTTAAGCTTAGTTACTGGTCCTAGTATGGGTGTGGGTATGGGTATGGATCTCAGGTACGGTGGTACGACAAATATATTTTCCCCTTGGGTACGGGTTTGGCTATAAATATATATGTATAACCATATATACATGTATAAAAATTTGTATTAAAAAATTTAAAATTATATAATATAAATCAGTGATACTCATAATTGGCAATAAACAAAATATTTAAATCATAGTAACGAGACTCGGCTCGGACTCGGCTAGGGTGACTCGACTCGAGACTTGGGACTCGGCGTAGACTCGGCAAAATGAAAAAACCCTAGAAATTTATAGATTTTTTAAGGATTTAAAACTTGTTTCAAGCACCCTTTATTGAATAAACCTTAAACACACAATAACATCATTAAATAGAAGCAAATTTGATCACATACACAAGTATACATCGATCACATAAGTATAAAGTACACAAATTGTAGCTGAGCTATTGAACGAACTAGCACACTTAGATATATAGTCAAAGACTCAAATGTATATAAAACTCATCGAATACGAAATCCATGACATCAAATGTTCCAAACAAATATGAAATATCAAAAGATTCAAAACAATAACTAGAAGTCTATTGCTCAAAGGAGCTTGCATCCTTCCTATGAATGTGTCTAAGATAGGTCCTGGATGATGCAGCAGCCATAATCTCAAGTATCAGGGCAATTGCCCTAATGGGGTTGAGGGGCAGTGTCCATTGTGGGGGTCTAGGTGCAGTGCCTCTAGTGGGGTCAAGGGGCAGTGCCCCTCGCGGGGGTCTAGGGGCAGTGCCCCCAGTGGGGTCAAGGGGCAACACCCATTGTGGGGGTTTGGGGGCAGTGGCCCCGACGGGGTCAAGGGGCAACACCCCTAGTGGGGTCAAGGGACAACGCCCCTTGTGGGGGTTTGGGAGCAGCGCCTTGTTGGTGTACGTTTTATCATCCATCGAATGCTTCAAAATAAAATGTCCAAAGACACTCTATCCTCTCTTGAACAAAGTCACCGCGTATGCTAAGATTGCGAGAAGATCATATGGCGACTCCAAGGTTTCTTTCGTTAGGTCTTGACATGTGGATAAGCTCAATGGGCGTTGTGATTTGCTGGTAATACACAAAGGGACTTACGTTAAAGAATTCTTCACAAGTTTGGGACTTAGACGGATTTATCATTAAAGGCTTCTTTGATTGGGACTTTAGTTTGGATCTCAAAAAAAGGGGCAAAAAGATAAGGGTTTAGAGGATTTATTCTACACCTAGGAATTTAAGAGACAGTAAAGATTAGGTGAAATGAGTAACCACACTTTGTTTCGCCTCCATGGGACAACTACGCAAAGTGGGTGCAATCTTTAAAGGGTGTGATTATAATTTTCAAGCCTTGAATAAGACCGAAGTTAAACATCCACAATCACAAGCTCAGGCTAACTTTACGCATCGAATGAAAATCATCCATCCGAAGAAAGTATGAGCAATATTTCACCATTTAATCTATATGATCAATCTCACATTCACTTAACCAACATTCAAAGCAAATTCTACTTAATTGTAATCTAATTCTAATCTATGGTAGAAGAAGTTATGCAACCTTGCTCACTACTTGACAATAAAAGTGGTTCAAAGCAAATCATGCATAAGAGCTTTTATTATCGGAAATAGTCTAAATGTAACAATTTCATACAGTCTCCACACTTTACAAATGAGGGGAGAGCTCAATTTATAGGCTCCTCAATTACAATTCAATGGCCAAGATTGATTTAGGATCAACGGTCGAGATTACAAAATAAAACCCTAATTAGGGTTTGTCACAACCAACTACCTCTCGATCAATGAGAAAATTACATTTGAGGACACATGTCCTTCTGCTAAATATAAACCAACAATAAAATAGAAAGTTGTTGCATGTTGATTTGGAACAATTTGATTGGTTGGAAGATGACGAGGTGCCACCTCAGTGTGCTGGATGCCTTCCTTGGTTGCTTCGTTTTTCTTCCACGTGCTTGCCTTTGAATATTTTCCTTGCTGATGACTCTGTCCTTTGTGCTTGTTCCTTCCTAGCTTTGATCTTGGATTCCTTTTAAGACTTTGATTTCTTCTTCTCACCTGTACTGGAATCTTTGAGGTCTGGAAGTCTCTCCTTGGAGCCGGTGCCTAGACTTGAAGTTGGTTGCTTTGAAAGTCCTGCTTGAACTGGGTTGATGTTATTCCTTTGGATTTCCTCTCTGAATTCTCCAATTTGTGTCAAGAAATTGTCTAAGTATGGAGATTTGTTTGGAACACTCTTCTTGTCACCATCTGATTCTGATTGGAAGCTTGTTTTTAATTCTTCAGGAGATGAAATCCCTCAAGAAGTTGCCTTGATTGCTTCAACAGGTCTGGGATTGTAGATGAAATTTCCCCAAGATGTCCGAATATTCTTTCAAGTGCCTTGAATTTGGAGAAGAATGCCTCTGTGATTTCGCCACAATGGGGGAAATTGGAATTTTCTCCCTTGCTAATGGCTTGACATTCTCTCTTGATGGCGAACTTTTCCTCTTTATCTTCCCTTCTTTCTAGGGCGGACTTTGTTAATGGCTGGACATTCTCTCATCTCCATGACAAGGGCGGATTTCTCCAGACTTAGGCAAAATTTATCATAAATTTCATGTCTTTGGGTTGATTTTTTGGTGATTTTTGCATGCTTTTTTGACTAATTTTTCCAGATTTTTCCATGCTTTTTGGTTGATTTTCTCAGATATTCCCTTGCTTTTCCATGCTTTTCCTGATTTTTGCTTGATTTTTCGATTTTTAATTGGATTTTTCAATGATTTTTTCAATTTTTTGGTTCTAAAGATGGAAACGTTGACCTGTTGACCAGGGTTGACTTTCTAAAAATAGAAAAAACAAAATCCCTAAAAAATAGGGAACCCTGTTTGGTCCAAAAATGCCAAAAATGAAAAAGCGAAAAAGCAGATTCCCTAAAAAGTAGGAAGTGTCAGAATTGGCCCAAAGCACAGGCGATCCTTGTCTCCTGGACCTTCTGAACCCTTCCATGATGTTTATGCACTGATTCAGGCATGGATTCTCAACTTGGCTCAGATGACTCTCAAAAGACTTACTTGAATCTCTCAAAATGATGACCTCATTGTAAAAGACTAGTGATAAGCAGTTGCAATGCTAAGGAAAAAAAACGAAAACAGGGGGTCCCCATTTGCAATGGGGCGATGTGTGAAAAGGTCACAACACGCCCCCATCGGGGTCAAGGGGCAACATCCCTTGCGAGGGTCTAGGGGCAATGCCCCCAACAGGGTCAAGGGGGCAACGCCCCTTGTGGGGGTCTGGGGCCAGTGCCCCTAGTGGGGTCAAAGGGCAATGCCTATTGTGAGGGTTTGGGGGTAGCGCCCCCAACGGGGTCAAGGGGTAGCGCCCCTCGTGGGGTCTCGAGGCAGGGCCATGGGCGCGCTCCTTGTCGAGATACAAGGTGGGGTCAAGGGGCGGAGCCCCCGCCGCCAAGCCCAAATTAAGACCTCTAAAACCATACAAACCTTCATGGAATACATCATTTTTGCATTCACAATAAGTAAAAAAAAAGCAAGTTTTAATTTTAAATTTCATGTAATTTTTTGCACTTTTCAAACCCTGCCTACCGAGTCCTGCTGATGAGACTTTCCTGGACTTGGCGAGTCTGCCAGACTCGTGGAGTCCAACCAGGACTCGTTCGAGTCTAAGTTCGAGCCCCCAGGACTCGGCCAGGGTGACTCGACTCGGGACTCGTCGAGTCCTGTTTCAATGATTTAAATACCTCTAATTTGTAAAAATGAAAGTATTCATAAATTCATAATTCAATGATTTACCAAATGTCAATACATAATGAAAATCACAATCAATATTTAATAATCCTCATATTGCTCTTCATCACTTGGTTCAATTTCACTTGAACCACAATGAGTTATAATGCCACTTCCACTAGCTATGTACTATACAAGCTATCTAATCTAAAGAGATTTTCTAGCAAGTTGTGCAACAATAATGTCTAAGTCAACACACTCAAGAGTTAGATCCCAATTCCTTGTCACGATTTCATTGCAATCAAGTTTCTTATTTGACAAGATATCTTAATAACCAGTGGGGTCTGGGAGTGGAGACCCTAATGGGATTGATGGGCAGCACCCCTCATGGGGGTTTGGGGGCAACGCCTCCAACGGGGTTGAGGGATAGTGGCCCTCATGGGGGTCTGGGGGCAATGCCCCTCGTGGGGTCTGGATGTAGCGCCCTTGGTACGTTCCTTGTCACGATACAAGGCGGGGTCGAGGGGTAGAGCCCCCACTACCAAGCCTAAATTAAGACCTTTGAAACCACACAAACCTTCATGACACATGCCATTTTCACAATTTTATCACTTAAGGGCGAAATTAGGTACGTAGGCACTTTTTTGTTTATAAAAATGTTTTAAAAATGCTTTTAGGTTTTGTTTTTGTTTTAAAAATGTCTTTATTTTTATTTATGGGGCCTAGTGGCTGCGAGTCCCCTTGGGTTCGCTTGGATTTGTCCTAGGTTCACCCAAGATATCGCCTAGGCACCCTAGAAGGACCCACAAGTAACTTGAGATGCTTAGGCAATACCTTGGGTGTACCTTGTGGCGTACTGGTAATGGACTGAGACCCGTTTCAAACCAATAGGGAGGCGAGGGCCAAATCTGCAGTACCTTGTAACCTAGCATTTAACCTAATCAGTTGTGCTTTTGTAACTTGATGATGTCCTTTTCATCTTCCACACTTGTATAGTACTGTAATATGATTTTTATTTGTAACAAGTACGAATTAATGAACAACCTCTTGAATCTTGTACAAAACTTTTGCGTAGTACAATTATATAATTTATAGTTGTGCCATTATCACATTGCTTGTGTTCTCTTTGTTTGAGCACTCTAATTCTATGTTCCTCGGGGACACGTCCCTTGGGTTTTTCCAAGTGTATCTATCTCAGGATGCCTTGGGAATGTAGGGACGACTTGGGGATGCCACCTAGCCATCCTTGATATTTATTTTTTGCCCTACAAGTACAAAAAATGGGGGGATGGATTGGGGATGGGTAGGAGATGGTTGGACGTCCCCATAACAATCGATTGTCCCCTACCTTGTGCAAGCATTTTTTTATTAAGAATATGTTCAAAATTTTAAAAAAGGACTTTTTAAAATTTTCTATGCTGCCTCCCCCCCCCCACACCATTCTTAGCCTTGAAGCATCAAAAAAAGCTTCTCTAATTCTAATTCATTTTTACATGTCAAAAAAAATTGAAATAAAAAAAATAATTTTGAGTAGAGTTTTAAGGTGCAGTTGGAAAAATCAGCATTAGTGAGTAGTGAGGATTGAGGTTGCAAGAGAAGTGGAAGATGTAAGTGATTCTTCCATTTTTATTTTATTTTTTCTGTTTTTTTTCAAAATTTAAAGGAAGAAATATATGATATATTTTTTCTTTCTATTTTTAGTTTGCACTTGCATTATTATTTCACAAAACAACATGAACAACATTAGTGACAGTAGTGAACATGAGATGGAAGACACAAATAAGAATGTGAGAGTTTCAAGCTCAGTTGGGGGTTCATTAGAGTGTGAGAGTGTTGTGGGTGAAGGGGAATAATCACAAGATCCATTTGAGTGCCCTTCGGCCATTTTAAAACCTTATGCAAAGGGTCCTTTTTATTCCAAAAAACCTCATCTGCTATTAGTGATAGCCCTAGACAAAGATAGAAAGAAAAATTCAGGGGGTAGTAGAGTGTGGTTGTGTCACATTTGCAAATCTGATTTTAGAGGGAGCTATACAAGAGTATAATCTCATCTATTGTGCCTTATAGGACATGGGGTTAAGGTGTTTCCATATAAAAGAGGATGAGAAGGTAAAGGTTTATAGATTGCATATGGAGGCAGAAGCAAGGTCTAAAGATATGCCAATGCCAACACAAATTGCACAATTAGCTATGCATACACCCTCTATGGTTGGTAGTGGTAGTGGTGATTTTTCTACAAGAGGAAAGAGAAAGATTATTGCTAGTGAGGTGGGGACAATTGTAGGTATTTTCAATATGCAAGCACATAATGTGATCGAGGCTACCATTGTCGGATTTTTCTATTCCCATGCCATACCATTACATGTAGCACATTCTCCTCGCTTCAAACAAATGATCAATGATATAGCTTTAGTTGGTCCCTTATTCACCCTCCTTAGAGAACATAGACTACACACTACCCTCTTTGACAAAGAATATTCTAAGGTGACTTTGGTGATGGAGGACATGAGGGAAACTTAGATTAGGATGGGCTGCTCTATTGTCATGGATGGATGGACCAAGATTAGACATTGGCCACTCACCGACATCATAGTTACATGTTTAACTGATTCCTATTTTCTTAGAGCTATTGATTATTCTTGAAAATGCAAGAATGCGGACGTCTGATTTCATATTTTGAGAGATACCATAGTGGATGTTGTGGCCCTAGATGTTGTATAAGTGGTCATCGATTTGGGATGCGTGTGCAAATTAGCTGGCATGATGGTGGAGGGCATGGTTGGAAAACTCGGCGAGTACTCTTTGAGTCGATGAGTACTCACCAAATCTGAACCTTGCCATGTAACTTGCGAGTTAACTCACCAGAAAATCGTTGAGTTTGACAAAAATGCTCGCCAGATGCATAAAAAATGCAAAATACGAAAAAAACTAGGAAAAAAGGTGGAAAAAATAGTAAAAAAATTCACGATTTTTCCCTATAAATGCATGAACACCCCCTCACACTTCCTCACACAGCAATTGGAGAGCAAATAATTTTAACAAAAATGCGTCAAATACCTAATTTCTCCCTTAATTGATAAAATTGTGAAAATGATGTGCATGATGAAGTTTTGTGTGGTTTCAAAGGCCTTAAAGGCCTTAATTTGGGCTAGGGAATGCGTCCGGGATGCTACCGCCGGACCTCGTGAGGGGCGTTGCCCCTTGACCCCACTGTGGGCATTGCCCCCAGACCCCCACGAGGGGTGATGCCCCTCGACTCCGTTGGGGGTGTTGCTCTCAAACCCCCATAAGGGGCGTTGCCCCTCAACCTCATAGGGGGTGTTGCCTCGAAACTCCCGCACCCCATTGGGGGTGTTTTTCCCAAACCCCCACCAAACTCACTTGATTCATTTTGTAGCTATATTTTGCATAAAACATGTTTTTTCAAAAAATTAAGTGTTTTCCAAGATGCCAAGTTTTGTCGAGTACTCTCCGAGTCAATTTTTTTTGGCTTGCTGAGTACTCCAAGTCCGAGTTTGTGAACTATGGATTAATCCTTTGATAAACCAACTCTTTTGCAATCCATTTGTTGGCTGGTTTTCCAACTTCACCAACAGTTCTTTGAGCCTATGATTGTAAGCTCATACATTTTCATGCTTTCCTTGTTTAGTGTTGTAGATCTCCACTACAACTTCGTTTTCGTCTCTCTTGGAATGCTCTTTCCAATGCATCCCATGTAGTTTTATGTGCTATGTCCAATTTGTATACTATTCTATGGCTATGCCTCTGAGAGTTGTTGGAAATGCTCTTAGCCAATATGCTCTGTCATCTTGATTGTTTGCTACCCAAATTGTCTCACATGTCTTGCAATGCCTCACAAGGTCTTATGATCCATTCTTGGTGAACTTTGCAAGTTTCTACCAATCTACATTCAGACTTGTTGGGGGAGTCACCATCTTGCCTCCCTATTGTGCCCTTTGTGACGATAACCTGATTGGAGAGTTTTGATTAGTATGTTCTGGTGCTTTCCCTGCACTCACGGACACGTCAAAATCCTTTACTCGTCCCTCTTCGGCGTTTGTCACCCACGGGTTGCCTTCAGGGTCCTTTCGAATCTTCGATACTCCCTTTGTCCTGGCATTATTGGCTCCGATCTTCCAATGTTTGGCTCTTTCGTCAGTATCAAGTCTTCAATCTGGTGCATAGTGTTTGTCTATCAAACCATTGTAGGTTCTTCTCACCTTCCCCTTCAATCGAATTTAATGGTATGAACAGTTCTCTAATGGCGAGGTTGGTGGTTTCTCTTTCGCTTTCCCCTTCGTTTGTGTAATATAGGGGGATTCGCTACTCACGAGTTCTCTTCATTCAGAGAGCGACACGGGGCGAACTGCCCCATACTACCTCAATGGAATAGCGCGGAAGTTTCAGAAATTGAAGGAGTAGGTCACAAAGATTTTCTGGACGAACTGACAAGCTCTCGGCCAAAGGACGTTAGCACAAAAAACGAACGACAACACGGTGCACTGGCGTCTCAAAGGCGCGTTGGCATCTTGTACGGACTAGAAAACGAGTTTATCTCAAAGAATGCTTAAGTGGCTCCTACTCGAACTTCTAAGAAATCTTAAAATGCAGGACAGTGATAGAATTGAAAGAGAGTGAAGTAAAACTAATAAAGATAAGAAAGAAGAAAGGGAAGAAATACTTACAACCACGCGAGTGATGAAGCCTCCACCAAATGAATGCCTTCAAAACCTACAAGCGTGATATCTGGAGAGAATGTTGGGGCTGTATAGGCGTTTGCCTTAGTCAAACCCTTGTTTTGGTGTTCCCACCTCCACGGACACCCAAGATTGAAAGAGAGAATGTAACCGATAAAGCGTGTGGTGAAAGCAAGACCCGCTCAAGAGTAGAACCCGCACCACCAAGTAAGCGTGTGATAAAAGCAAACCTCACTCGAGGAGGAGAACCCGTATCATAGAAGAGGTGATAAGAGCAAACCCCGCTCGAGGAGGAGAACTCGTATCACCAAGTATGCAAATAGTAGGGGATATGGAATTCCAAGATGCTCACAAGCATGAAATGAGGGAGATGAAGTTGCAAAGGGTGTTGTAAAGAGAGCTTGAGAGAGCTAGAAGCTGCTACAACAAGCTATATGAAGCTATACAAGCAAAAGTTGAAGTATAGGAGGCTAAAACCAAAGCTGGAGTGAAGCTAGAAGTTGGCAGAATAGGGCTAGCTGTGGAAGAAGTTCTTAGAGAGCCAAATGAGTTGAAGGGATGACTTAGAAAGAGAGAAAGAAGCTTCTTCAGCTATTTTTGGGCGTTACCAGTTGTTACCACTGACAAAACTCGCCGACAAGTGGCAATCATGCATAGAAATGGTCGTTTGAACGTTGAAACGTCGGACGCTAGCGCAGCGCACGGACGTCCACGCAATGCGCTAGTGTCTGGACACGTCACGCTACAAAACGACAAAAACGGGAAAAGCACCAAGTCTGACGGAAAGTTGACACACAATGGTAGCTGCTTAAAAGGGGTGCTGGAGCATCTTGAGAGGGAAAAAGGCTGATGCAGGGGCTAAAATGAGTCTACTCAAGATGCTAAGGGAGTGCACACTAAAGCAGGTGCAAATATATAGGTGAAATTGCAAGGGTGCAATTTTACTCTTATACATTTTGCCCCCACTTTAGCGGGCATATGAATCTAAATTAATATGCATGCTAAAGGAAATCTACTAAACATAAATAATATTATATGCCAAAAGGATACTGTAGAGGAAGTAGATAACTCCTCAAACCATGGAAGCATGCCCCCAGTTTGAAGATCTGTAAAACCAATACATTAGACAAGAAAAAACCTGCACCAAATAGCAAAGTTAGAACATAAAAAGCTAAAGGATTCGAGTCAACAAAGTAAAGAGACCTTGATGTAAAAGGTCGTCTCAGTACTATGTGTCGTCCCCAAATTAAAAACACTAACACGTAGAAAAATTCTAAGATGAAGAGAGAAGGAGCATATACTCAAGATGAAGAAGATGTGGATCTTCGATCCGGTATATACAAAAGAGAAGAAAGAGATGAACAAAGCGCGTGGTGAAAGCAAAACCCACTCAGGAGTAGAACCCACACCACAAAATAAAAGTGCGTGGTGAAAGTAAAACCCACTTAAGAGTAGAACCCGCACCACAAAAGAGGTGATAAAAGCAATCCTATCTCAAGGAGGAAAACCCGTACCACCCAATGCAAAGGAGCTCTACAGGTTCTCGGTCCTGCAGAGAGGTATCCCCTAAGATCTCTCACATGGAGGAAACCCAAAAAAGCGGACTCTGTAGAGTTAGGAAGCGGCGACATGTCTACTCGCAGATAGAGCGTGTCAAAAGCGGCGACATGTCTACCAACAGATAGAACATGTCAAAAAGCGGTTGGTCACACAGACTGTAAAACTTTCGAAGGGGTCCCTTGGGAACCCTTCAAAAAGGAGAGGGGTCCACTCAAGGGACGCACTGTTTGAAAAGCGAGGTCTACTCAGGTTGCCCCCAAGCTAGACGCCAAGAAATAGAATAGGTCTAGTTAGGTTGCCCCCAAGCTAGACACCATAGAATTTGTTTGAAATAAAAGCTTTTAAAGAGGTCCCTCGGGAACCCTTCAAAAGAGAAAAGGGGTCCACTCAAGGGATGCTTCATCTGAAAGATATATATATATATATATAGAGAGAGAGAGAGAGAGGGGGGGTCTTTAAGAAGGACACACATCTCCAAAGTGAGCTATCATTACCCCCAACAGATAGGGGAGGAGAACCATGCAAAATTCTTAGGATAGGATAGAGGTAAACCTCGATATCACTTGTCATGTGAAGAAAAGGCAGGTGCATCAATCAAACGGGAGTTTGATGGCATCTGAATCACAAAGATGTTTTATTTCATCTTTCAAGGCCTTACATTCACTAGTGGAATGACCAAGCACTCGATGGTATGCACAAAAAGGATGTTCTCCTTCATCTTGTTTATGAAGTTTATTACGTGTAGGAGAAGCGCGATTAAGTGGGCTTTGAGAAGCCTCAACAAAATACACTCTTGCTTAGATAAAGGATGGGGAGCAGGAAGCAACCCTTTCTCTTGTGGAGAAAGGTTCGTCTTCTCACAACGAGAAGAAGGCATGAAGATAGAAGACAATGGGGGAAGAATCTTCTCAATAGGATGAGGTTGAAAGGAATTCATGTCACTCAACCATGGCTTCCGTTTAAATCGTTCCTTCGAGTAACCAAGCCCTAGATTATGCTTATGGGGTTTAAATTCTATAGGGACTTGAATGCCTTGTTCGTTATGCCCACAACCTTTATGCTCATAGCCATATTTAGAAACATGCTTTAAGTCGGGGCCATAACGTGTTTGCAGATCTTGAAAAGGAGGATCCTCATAAAAAGCATTGTCCCAACAACGGGGATCACACTCTTCTATGGGACCACCATTATCTTCTTTAACAGGACTGTTAACATTATCCTCTGTAGCGGAAGCATAATCCTCTTCCTTAGAAGGAGGATCAACACTAAGAATATTACAATTCGCATCCACAATATCCCGCGATGCAGAAGAATGACCATCTTCGATAGCGGGTTTGGATGATGTTATCGGAAAGTCTAAGTGGATCGGGTTGACTTTATATTCTTGAACGAAGGAATCAGTAAAGTCTAGAGGACCCCAATCATCACCAAGACATGCATTCTTTTGAGAAGAGGTAGAAGGAGCACATTTAGGACTCCTTGCTTCAGAAGGATCTTCTTTAGGGACATTTATCTCAAGAGTATCCTTTGTAGTAGGTATTGCTGGAGTAAACATTGACAGATTAGAAGACACTGAAGGGATAAGAGTAGGCACAACCAAATCTTGACCAACAATTGCCATCACACATAAGTGCATAGCATCAGGGTCAGCCTTGACTGTGACTACTTTATTGTTAGCAATGAACTTAATAGATTTATGCAAGGTAGACGGAACTACACCCATAGCGTGAATCCATGGTCTACCAAGAAGAAGGTTATAGGGTAACTTTTCTGACATAACATATACAAGGGTAGGTACAGTAATGGGTCCAAGCTGCAAAGGTAATACTATTGTACCTAGAGCTTGTCGGTTGACATTATCGAACCCACGAATGACAATAGAAGAAGTATTAAGAGAAGACCGGTCAATATTAATCTTAGGCAATAGATCAATGCTACACACATTGAGTGCTGAACCAACATCAACGAGAGTACATCTAATGCCAATTTTATTAATGTTGACTATAATTATTAGAGGGTCTACTTGCTTTTGTACTTCCAGAGGCGGGAGCTCTTGTGGATAGAACGTGATATTCGGCAAATCCGCATGAATATACGCCATCAACGCATTAGCATCCGTCAGCCTAGCGAAAGAAGGCAAGAGGATCTTTTGCAAGGCTTCCTGAAGCATACTTTGATAAACTGGAGCAGATTGAAGCAAGTCCCATAGTGAGATCTTATCCGGAGTAACTCGGGGCTGCTCAACAAGATCGCAATCACTAGATTCTTTAGTTGTAGGTTTATGAGCTAAAGGAAGACTTGGTTCTTTATTCATACTATTCTCATAAGCATGGGCTACCGCTCTATAAGAGGGAGCCTTAGAAAGATCAGGAGAATCACCATCAAATGGAACACCATCAATAGAACAAATCCTTTTAGAAGAGGAACTAGCTGGAGTCACGTAAATGATCGGTCTCTTAGGCCTTTGAGGGGCAGTAGAGACAGATTGCACTTATTGAATCATCACAACTAGTAGAACAATTATTTGAATACATATTTTCAACATCAATCCAAACAGGATCAAATGTGGAATAGTTATTTGAAGGAACATTCTCGACATTGATCTAGGGAGAATTAGATGTGGAAGGAGGTTCATCATTTGCTAATGCAACATCTCTAGAGGAGAGTGCATCAGGACAAAGATGAGATTCATCGTTCCCCAATGCAACATCTTTAGAAGAGAGTGCATTGGGATGAAAAGATTCATCATTCACGAATGCATTATCTCCAAAAGAGATTGCATTGGAATGAGAGGTAGATTCATCATCCACAAATGCATCATCTCTAGAAGAGAGTGCACTGGAATGAAGAGAAGGTAAAGTAATAGTAAGAAAGGTATTAATGATATCATCTTCTTGCAACAAAATATCCTCCAATGCAGGAGGAATCTCATGAGAAGGATAAAAGACACCAAGCGACATGGGCAAAGCCAAGTCACCATCACATGCAAGGAATGGAACATCATTACCATTTTGAACAAAATTAGATACTGAACTAATAAAAGAAGATATTAAATTCATTACAATTTTTTCGGTATTTTCTATGTTTTAGTAAATCGCGTTTTCAGAGGTCTCCAGAGTGGAATTTGAGGTTGGAACTTGTGTCAGTCCCTAAAATTTGATTGCCTAATTGAACTAGTTCTCTAAGAGACCTTTCCAACGGTGCAAACGGTTCTGTATTTTGAGCACCGAGTCAAAAGTTATGACCTCGCCAAGTAGGGGTAAATAAATTCCTAGTTTTTTTTTTTGAAAAAGTACCCGCTTTATGTCGGGTTCACCAAAATGTAATGAAGGGGGATTCGCTACTCACGAGTTATCTTCATTCAGAGAGCGTCATAGGGCGAATTGCCCTATACTACCTCAATGGAACAACGCGAAAGTTTCATAAATTGAAAGAGCAGGTCACGGAGATTTTTTGGACAAACGGACAAGCTCTCGGCCAAAGGACATCAGCGCAAAAAACGGACGATAGCATGACGCACTGGCGTCTCAAAGGTGTGCTAGCGTCTCGTATGGACCAGAAGGCGAGTTTATCTCAGAAAATGCTTAAGTGGCTACTTCTACTCGAACTGCTAAGAAATCTTAAAATTCAGGACAGTGACAACTGAAAGAGAGTGAAGTAAAACTAATAAAGATAAGAAGAAGAAAGGGAAGAAATACTTACAACCACGCGAGTGATGAAGCCTCCACCAAACGAATGCCTTCAAAACCTACGAGCGTGATAGCTGGAGAGAATGTTGGGGTTGTATAGGGGTTTGCCTCAGTCAAACCCCTGTTTTGGTGTTCCCACCTCCACGGACAGCCAAAATAGAAAGAGAGAATGTAATCGAAATGGATAAAGTGTGTGGTGAAAGCAAGACCCACTTAGGAGTAGAACCCGCACCACCGAGTAAGCGTGTGATTAAAGAAAACCCATCTCGAGGAGGAGAACGCGTATCACAAAAGAGGTGATAAAAGCAAACCTCGCTCAAGGAGGAGAACCTGTATCACCAAGTAAGTATGCAAATAGTAGGGGATATGGAATCCCAAGATGCTCACAAGCATGAAATGAGGGAGATGAAGTTGCAAAGGGTGTTGTAAAGAGAGCTTGAGAGAGCTAGAAGCTGCTACAACAAGCTATATGAAGCTATACAAGCAAAAGTTGAAGTATAGGAGGCTAAAACCAAAGCTGGAGTGAAGCTAGAAGTTGGTAGAATGGGGCTAGCTATGGAAGAAGTTCTTAGAGAGCCAAATGAGTTGAAGGGATGACTTAAAAAGAGAGAAAAGAAGCTTCTTCAACCGTTTTCGGGCTTTACCAGCCGTTACCACCGACAAAACTCACCAAGTGGCAATCATGCACGGAAATGGTCGTTTGAACGTTGAAACGTCGTAGGATGTCAGTGTGGCGCACGGATCCCCGCGCGACGCGCTAGTGTCTAGACACGTCATGCTACAAAACGACAAAAACGGGAAAAGCACAAAGTCTGATGGAAAGTTGACACACAAGGGTAGCTGCTGAAAAGGGGTGTTGGAGCATCTTGGGAGGGAAAAATGCTGATGCAAGGGCTAAAATGAGTCTACTCAAGATGCTAAGGGAGTGGACACTAAAGCGGGTGCAAATATATAGGTGAAATTGCAAGGGTGCAATTTTACTCTTATACAGTTTGACATTGATGGTACAAATGGCTATTCGGTTTGGTCAGTGAGGTTACTGTATGCCTCGTGAGGAAGTGATAGGTGTCAAGCTATTTCTACCCACTCTCCCTTTGTGCATTCTCTTATGAAAGTTTTCTTTCTCTCCCGACTACAACTTCTTACACTTTGGCTTCTACTCTTGGGTGGACTCAGGCTTTCCCTTTGAAGCCCTTCGTCTTCTTCAACTTCACCCCTCAGTCATCTCCTTCATTCTTTTTGTTTGATAATTCTTAAAGATCATCCAATCTCTTGATATTGACCACGTTGTGGTCTCTTCTCGCCTTTATTAGGATCCAAGGGCACAAATCTCTCAAATCTGACCCAATTTCTTTAAGGAAATGATGCCAAATGTTTATTGCTTTGTTTGATAAATTAAATACATGAATTAATAATAGAGATGACAATGCATACCAGATACGTGCGTAAAATATATCTTTATTCGCATATGAAATTATTATAGAATAAGACTAGAGATGGTCAACCAAGGATCAAAGTTGATTTGACTAGATCATACTACTCTCCTTGATGATACACAATGTATTTAAAGGACCCGACGGTTGCTAAGAAGAACACAATCGTCAACCAATTGACGCTTGTAACTACCCCAAGCTGACAACCAATGAATACAAACAATTGATACATAGTCGGATAACCAATATTATCGGAGCATAATAATAGACATTGTACATCAACTACAAACTGCTACTTTCAGTGGCACTCTTTGGTATAGGCCAATTTACAATTGCTTCAAGTTTAGATGTGTCTATTCTTAGTTGTCCTACCACATGCCCAAAATAAACCAATGAGTCTTTGTCAAGTTCAAGTTTTTTTAGATTTCATATTGATTGTTTCTCTTTATAACCTTTGCAAGACTTGCTTAATATGGATAAGATGTTCTTCCCAAGTTGCATTGAAAATTAGGGTGTCATCGAGATAGACGATCACAAAACTATTTGTGGAACCCCTCAGAACATCATTCATCAATCTCATAAAAGTTGTAGGTGCATTACTCAAACCAAAGAAAGTACAAACCATTCATAAAGACGTTGCCTCATTTTGAAAGCAGTCTTTCAAGCCTTATATTCTTTCATTCACACCTAACAATAACTGGACTTAAGATCAACTTAGCAAAATACTTAGCATGCTGTAGTTGATCTAACAAATGATTTATCTTTGGAAGAGGACACTGATTCTTAATGGTGATTTTATTAAGATCTCTATAATCTATACACATCCTCCAAGAATCATAAATCTTTCACACCATCACATAGGGTGATCCACAAGGTGAAGTGCTAGGGTGAATAACCCTTGATCCAATAGTCCTTGAAGCTACTTCTTGACCTTGTTTCTTTCTAGCACTGATTGTCGATAAGTTTTGATGTTAGGAAGAAGAGATTCTTGTAGGATTTGAATCTCATGCTCCACCTCCCCTCTTCGTGGCAACTCCCTTGCCTTTATGAACACTTCTTGTAAAGATGACAAGACTTAATCCATGCCTTTCAATTTAGAGTTAGTCATGGTCAAAATTCTTAGTCCTTCTTTCTTATCTTTAGGCAAAAGCAACCAAAATTGCTTGGTTTTTTGAATTAATTTAATAGCTTGATTAGAACTTATCATAGCCACTTTACCTTTGCTTTGCTGCCCTTTGATTATGTACACAATCACATCCTTGACCCATCTGTGCTTGGTAGCCCTTCTCATAGAAATAACATCTGTACCTTAGGTTCATTAAAACTTGCCTTTGCCATGGAATGAAATTGGTATATTTGGTCAAATGATCTATCACAACAAATATTTCATCCTTGCCTTCAGATCTTGTTAGGCTTGGGATAAAGTCCATGGATACAAGTTCCCACTTCGGAGTGAGAATGACATTTGGTTGTATAGGATCTGGGAATGGAACACACTTATTCCTTTGACAAGTGTAATGTTTTGTCAAAACTTGTAGAATATCCTCTTCAATATTTTGCTAGAAGAAGTTCTTGGTTCTCAAGAAACCGATGTGATCCACAGATGGGGATTCATGTCCACAATTAAGTGCATGACACTAAAGGGGATTTGTGCCTGACATAAATGTAATCTCTGAAGAAGATGACACCATTGCAGATTGACTAAGCCTTTTCTCTGCCTATAATTGTGGATGATTCCATCTGAGCTAGCCTTAGTAGGGTCATTTAAATAATCCTAAATCAGATACTGTAGTCATGAAGGTTGGCTAATGTAGGTGACATGAATGACTTGTGACTCCAATTGGCCCATATGCTCATTGGCCCACACATTCTTGCCCCCTTCTTATATAGGATTCCTAAAGTGATATACCTATAGATGATCTATCCACTTTTCTTGCTCCTTCGTGGGTTTTCTTTGAGTCAACAAGTGCTTGAGCTAAGATGGTCAGTTTTAATAGAGAATTTGCACCTCAAAGAAATGAATTCCACTAGGTCACTACATGCAAAATGACCAACATGTCCTTGGTTGACACTCATTTCTCTCTGCGATTCAATTTCTTGCTTTCAAAGGCAACATTTGGGGTGATCATCTTGATAGAGTATTTCACCAAGACCAATTCCTAAAACATCACATTTGATGATGAAAGGCTTGGTAAAATTTGGAGTTGCTAAAGTTGGAGCAATCACAAGTCCACTTTAGATTCTCAAAGCATTCTATGCCTTGAAAGACTAATTCAAACTATCCCTTTTGGCAAGGTTAGTCATAGGGCAAGCTATACTAGAGAAATTTCTCACAAACCTTTGGTACAATCTTCCTAATTCTAAGAAACCACAAAGCTTCTTACATGATCTAGGCATTGGGCAATCACATATTCTCTTGTTTTGGTAGGGTTTGTGTATGTCCTTTTAGTAAAAGTAATGTGAGCCAAGTCTTGCAATTATGGCTTCTTACGTAAACTCAAACTTGGAGGATTTAGCATACAACTTTGCTGTAGCCAAAATATAGATCACAATGGTTAGATGTTGTACATGTAATGCTAATGATTTACTATAAATAAGCGTGTCATAAAAAATACAAGAACAAACTCATTTACTAAATAATTTGTTCATTGATGCTCTAAATTTGGTAGGAGCCATGATAAGCTTGAAAGGCATTACCTAAAATTGGAAGTGACTTTGTTTAGTTCTCAATCTTGTATTCTCCTAGTTGTCTTCTATCTAGATTGGTTTTTGATAGTTTCCAGATTTGAGGTCTAAATTCTATGTTGCCTGTTCTAGTACTGGTCTTGGTTTGGGATGGTGGATCTAGCTAAATTTTTTTGGGGGTTGGGTTCGTTTGTACAATTTTTTTTTTTAAATTATATATATAGCCTAGAAGCAAAATTAAGATTAGAATAACACATTACATCATATAAAGACTATAAAAAACAAAACTACCATAAACTTGAATGTCTAAAACATGCATGATAAATTTTCATCGTTCAACCTTCAAGTTCAATATTAAACTAATAATATCAAGTTCAACACTTTTAATCATCAAGTGGATTTTCTAAATCATTAGCATCATCATCATCATTGACATTAGATGATGTAGGAGCATTAGATGAACTACAAGCAATGCCAATGGCACTGCCAGTGCCACTTGCACTAAAAGTGTGCTAGCTTTTGGAATCCTCATATGCAATATGTTGGGAAGTGGAAACATCCAAATCCATATGCTTTGGCTCTATATCACACAACTTTGTGTCCCCTTCCTTGTAGTTATGTTGTTTTTGCGAAAGGAGACACAAGTTGGAATGCACGTATACTAAGTTCTTTGCTCTTTTGGAGTGCAATCTATTGTGCTTTACTAAGTGGATGAAAGAATATGTGCTCTAATTCCTCTTAGATGCAAATGAACTAGCAACCTATGAAGACAAAGTAAAAAATTAAAGTTATACATAATATTTATTAAAACTTTAAGGACTAAAAAATAAAAATTTATTAAACTTGTGATAAAACTTTGATTGCGAGGGGTTGTAGGTGTTGGAAGAATTGACCATGGAAGTACCACCAACCATGAGCATCCTCCTTAAATTATCACAAAGAGCCTCAACACTTTGATCATTTGAGTGCACAAAATCAATGAACATCTCACAATTCTGTTTCAGAGAAGAGTCCATGGAATGCTGCCTTGTACCTTCAACCACTTTAAAATCTCTATATGGGGGAAGCCTTCATGGCACAAAAAGAATCTCAACATTGTAGTATTTTGGAGTCAATGCGAAGGCAAGAAGATGTAATGGAGTGGTCATTTTGTTCCATCTTTCTTCAACAATTGCATGCACTTGTTTGAAGAAAGTCTCTTTAGGGTCTTGCTCCTTCAGATTTATGGTGCTTTTCATCTTTTAAATCATTGAGTTGATGCCATCATATATTTCTCTAATGCAAGGCTTGTCCATGTCAGTATAGCAAATCATGCTCAAAATGGGCTTGGTGAAGCTAAGGAGATACTCCACACGATCCCACCATGAGTCATCTAATATCATTTGCTTAATTTTTGTTGCCCTGTCAGAGTTGCTCTGCCACCATATAGACCAATTTTGGCTAATCACCATGCTAGAAAGCGCCTCTCTAACTTTCACAAATCTCAAGACGATTGTGTTAGAGGTGAAATGGGTCTTTGCAACCTATTAAAAATACAAAATAAAATAATTAAAATTTAAAAACAAACATTAAAGGAGAATTAGAATACACAATCAAATTATGAAAATGTAAAATTCTATGCTACTTCACTTACTTCAATAGCCCCAATTTTGAAAATGATCTGAAAATGCCTTGAGACATGTGGTGGTTGGTGATGAACATTTGGATGTTCTCAACCTTTGCATACAACTCTTTGACCCAATCAATTTTATTCCTAATCTTTTGTAGCATAAGATTGAGAGAGTGGACTGCACGATGTGTCCAAAAGATATGTGAATATTGTTTCTCAACCAACAAACTGACAACTCTACAATTCTCTATGTTGTCCGTTACTACTTGAACAATGTTATGGGGACCCACTTCCTCAATGGCTGCGATGAGAATATCAGCAATAAATTGGCCATCTTTCACCTACCCCTCACAATCAACAACTTTCAAAAACATTGCCTCTTTAGGGGACATTGCTATGACATTGATCAAGGGCCGATTTTTTGCATCTTTCCACCCATCTAAAACAATGGATACAACTGTCTCAACCCATGAATCCCTTATGGGCTGCAATGCATCTTCAATGTTCTTGACCTCTTTTTCCAATAAGGTGCCACACATCTTCTCATAACTTGGGCCCTTGTACTCTTTTGGAGCTTCATTAACTGTTTTCAACATCTCTTTCCAATATGGAGAGCGAACAACATCAAAAGACAATCCATTTGCATAAAGACATCTTGCTACATGTTGGTCGGCAATGTCTTGACTCTCATTTTGAAATGCACTTTCCAAAGGTCCCTTTGGTGTTTTGCTCATAATGAGTTGTTCACTTTGAGGATGAGGAATGGCAAAAAGTGGATGGTTTTCTACCACAACATTGGGACTAGATGTGGGCTGTATTCCCTTTGATCTGTTTTTTATTAAGGGGTGACTTGATTTATGACCTGCCTATTCATCTGCTTGTTCTTGCTCTATAACATATCCTATCACTATTTCTGATGGCACAACTACACCATTCTTTCTAGGGCTAGGTTTGATGCCTTGTCCAAGTATTCCACACAAATGAGCTTTCACTTGACTATATGAACAAGAATATCTATCACACCCATTGCAAATCCAAACGTAACCCACACCACCTGGAACCTGTTGTATCATTTGAACATATTTCTATAGAGAAGAATTCTGATCTGTTTTGAATTTACATTGAGCTGTGGAGCTAGAACTAGTTGCCATTGTGATTCTTATGGCAAGAAATTTTGTAAACAACACATTCAAAACAAAAACAAAAAATTGAACACAAAAAATAGATATACAAAACTTAGCTCTTTTGAATCTTTGATACATTCCTAGAAGAAAGGAAAAAACATAGATAAACAAAGCACAAAATTTGTTTCTTGTTTGTAAAACAAAAATGGAGGAAAAAGATTAAAAGAAACTTACCTCTTTGCAAAAAATTCCTTCTATGATCTTCTTGGCAGCCAATAAACACTCGTAAATGCGTAGGAGTGACAAGGCAATCGATGTAGAACCTTCAAAGATCAATCTTTAACTCTCTTTGTTGATCTGACAAGCAAAAAAAAAAATTTAGCCTCTTAGAATGATATTTGCTGTTTGCAAAAGAAATGAACAAAATGGACTTGCTTTGGTGTTAAATGTGTTTTACAAGTCAATATTAGAGTTCATTTAGGTGCTCAGTCAAATCAATTGACTAAAATGGTTAAAAAAAGCAAAAAAGATTATAAATGTGTTAAAATTGGACGTTGCAGGGATGCGTTCCCTGCGGGTTCACCCAGGCGAACTGGGTGGCCTTTTGCAGCCTCCGGACTGGACCCATAGGCAAACTGGACTGGTACCCGGTTCTGGTTCGAACTGGACCAGGATCAGGCCGGTCACCTGTAGAATCCGGTAACACAGTCTAAATTTGAAAAATACTTTGGCCCTTGTAACTCATCAAGAAAATCATTTATCCTAAGTTACTGGTTCAGGTTTGTATAGGAGGATTTGGATATGCAGGTACAACAAACTTTTTGGGGCTTAGACACGTTTTGGGTACATCTATACAAAAAATATATAAAAATCATAAACAGATACATATTTTAGCCAAAAAACAGGGATAACAACATATCATACATATGACAAACAAAACAACCATAATTTTTTTATAAGATTATATGAACTCAATATTGAAAGCTGTAACTCATTTTGTGTGGACTTATTGAGTCATGAGTGCTTAAAAATTAAAATAATGAAGAAAAACCCATGATACTAATGAAAAAGACAGTAAGAAGTGAAGCATGATTATTTTTAATAACGTGAAGCCAGTAATTATTGCTTTTTAAGAGAAATGCAGGAGGTAATATTCCAATACTTACGGTAAGAGGATAATTGTCCAAAACAAAAAAGAAGAGTGGAATACAGATTTGAAAGAGTAGCAGCACCAATGATAATAACAACACCTCTAAAACTAGTCATTTTTTTATGCACACGCTCATCAACCATCATTGGATGTAGAAGTAGAAGGAGAAGCTTCAAGGAATGATGGGCTTCTTACTACTTTCTTCTCGTCTGCTTTACGGTAACAACACCATTTGTGCAGGTCCCCCACCATCACAATAGAAACTGTTTTTGTAGCAGTAAGGTGCAGGAGGGTTTGATTTTATTTTTCCTTTTTGTGAAATGTGACAAAAATAAAGAGTATGAAGAAAAATGAAAAAGAAAAGCAAAAATAAAATAAAATGAAAGAGTCTGCAGTTTGCAGTTGGTGTGGGCTAGGCATGATAAAGCCCACTTGGTTTGCTCGAGCACACTATAGGGTTTACTTGGATGAACTTGGTTGGGCTCTGCAGAACCCTGTCCGCATCCAGAATGGATTGGGTCTGTACCCAGACTGGGTTTGAGCCAGACCTAGAGCTAGGGGCCAATCTGAGTAAACCGGTCACTGAGCATTTATCCTATGCATAGAGAACATTTTTTGTTTTTAATGGTGATCTTGTTGATATCTCTGCAATCCATGCAAAGACTAAAGGGCCCATATGCAGCTTAAGAGCTCTTACTAGGGATGATGATTGCAACCTCCAATTGCTCTTGTATAATCCTTTCAATATCCAACTTCTTAAAGTGCCCATATTTTTAAGGGCATCACACTATTAGGCCTGTGGTAGGATCAACCTCAATGATATGTTCCATTCCCTTTTCTAGTGGCAAACAGTTTGGTATGGATTTAAGAACTACTTTGAACTCACAAAGTAACTCTGAAATTATTGGAGCTTGCTCATGTGAATCAGACAGATCCAAATCCATGCTATACGAGTGGGTCATCAATCCAAAATGCCTCATCTTCAAAATTTTATTTATTTGGCTTGAATCAATAATCTTGATTCCTTCTGAGGTAAGGATTTGATAGTATACTTGTGTTCCCCTTGCATGAATGTCAAAATAAATGGTGATTGATAGAGTATGTTCCTAGAGAGTACAACCATTCAACCATTGAACACTCAATGCAACATCTACTCCACTAATATCAACGACAAATAATTTATCCTTGAGGGTTTAATATATTGTGGTCTTTAGTCCCTTGTCCCTACTTGGGTTTGAGGGGCAATGCGTTCCTGTGTTACTCTGTTTTCAACCAACAACATTGGTGAATCCTGTCTTAGTCTTTACTTTGGCTGGTAAACTTTGTTAGAGAAGCATCCATCTCAAAGCTTTTTTTCTTAATGGAAGTTGCAAACTTCCAAATGTTTTGAAACTTGAAATTTTCATTATTCTTTAGATTCTTATGTCCATGTTTTTATTAAGCCAAGGGGAAATAGAATATGTTTTCTCCAACCTCATCACACATATCCATAATTATATGGCAATAAAATGGTTTTCCATTTCTCCATCTTCAATCTCTCCAAGCAGGTCTCTTGAAACTCTTATTATTTTAAAATGAAAGTGTGAGGAAGAGCCTTGCAAAGTTGAAGAGAAGGGATTTTACCAGTTTCTATCAGTTTTTGGCTGCAAGTCAATGCACTCCAAAGTTTCAAATTATTTTGTTCCATAATCTGTAATTTGTTTTACTGAAAGATTGTAATGTCCCCATTTTTCGGTGTCTTTACTTGGGCTAGTTTGGTTTTGACTCACTTACTATTTTTAGTAAGTATTATATTTAGTAACTGGTCTTGGCAACAGTGCAGTGTAGGGTTTCCTGTTTGGGTAGTGTGTGGTAGTTGTCAAGTGAGCCTTAATGTTTTGTGCCAATTTGATATTTGGGAGTACTTACTATTTTAGCAGTTGCTATTTATAGTAAGTTTATTTTCAGTAACTGGTCATGGCGGCAGTGCAGTGTATAGTTTCCATTCTTGGCAGGGGGTGAGTTTTTCTCCATGGTCAGAATTATTATTGGTTAATACGTCATTAAAGTATTAATGTTGCTTTTTAATTAAAAAGGGAATATAATCTTGGGTTATTAAAAGGACCCCTTGGCCTAGTTGCACAACGTTGTTTTAAAAGAGGGGCCAATGTACTTTTAGTGGACGTCTTTATAATAGTTTTATTTCCTAATGTTGAGGCTTAATTTATGCCTCAAGAGATGGACGCCCCCGTTGGGTGAATTTCATATCTTTGAAAAATGAAATAAGTTAATGTTTATGTTTAACCAGAGAGCTTGCAAAAAGGGGCATGGCTTTTTGGAGGGAAAAGTAGAATTTGAAAATGGTG
>VDFB02364038.1:0-122161 GCA_007258455.2 Sequoia sempervirens | reverse complement strand
TCATCTTGTTCACACCTGTTCTTTGTTGTGATATTTCTTGTAACCAAATATTTTATAAGTACGCCAAATTCACAAAAACAATTGGCAGTGGCAATTCAAGACATAAGAAATCTGTTCTAAACAAAATCTGCTGCAAAGCTTATCCATTATTCTCTCCTCCATGCTCGGTTGTTCAAGAGCACTTTGGTAATACTGAGACAATAAATACTTTTACTGAACTGTTTTTAAGTTCAAGCCGATTGTATGAATTGGAGAGTCTTAACAGCTATGGTTAAGACTTTTCACTGATTGTGAGTGCATGACTTCAAGTGCAATCACATCTGTTTACAACAAATGCTAGTAGAGTGCTGTTGACAATTTTTCCAAAAGTATTTTTGACTTGGATGAGTTTTATAGTAAATGCCTTGTATATAATCACAAGTTGCAACTAATTCACATGCTAAGGACAAGCTGTTGGGTATGCTAAGCAAACATTTTGTTAATCTTTTTCTCAGCTCCCAATCAAGGTTTTTCTTATTTCATTCTGTGTGCAAGAGAGCATAGGAACTTTAGCTTCAAATTTTAAAAAGATAGCTGACCTCTGTTAAAAGATATTAACAAACTAAAGCACACATTCTCTGGTTGCAAGAGCTTTTCATAACATAGAAGTAGAAAAGATTGTCTCACTGTTGGTACAAAGTTGATAACATGACTGCAAATTTAATTTGTCATCATAATTCAAGTGTTTCAATTTCGAGTCTTGACCATGTAGCAGACATGTAGAGCCCATGATGCAAGAAATAATATTTTACTTCTGTTCTAATAAATCCTAATGGAGCATTCATTTCTTGAGAACACTTTGAGAGTTTACGTGAAATGCGATGCCTGCTTTTGACGAGATCAGTTTGTGCAATATGTAAGCACACGATGGACACACAAATGGCAGTTGTGTGAGTAGAGGTTTGCAATAAAATCAATTTTGTTTACTTGCAAGTGTGGTCATCCATCTGCACATAGAACAGAAACTTAAAGCTTTACAATTTTTTCGGCAGTGTTTTATTACAGTATATTTTGCTAGTAAATTTGGGATGGTTTTAGGACTTCACTAGCTTGGTTGAATGAATCAATTGGGGATTTACTTGTCTTATTGGCCAGCTGGCAACCTCCCTAATGTAAATATTATTTATTTCTGCAGTGGCAATATTATAAGTGTTGAGGTAGTAGATGGCGGGTTGGTGTGCTCGAGTGGAGTTTGCTTGGAATCCATGGGAGATAAAAATGATGATTGTTACATTGTTAATGCTGCAGTATATGTAGGCTATTAAATTTTGGTATACAACATTGTGGGTCATGTGTACATGGCCCTGGCATCCTGACTTTTGCACTTTATGGGTTGCTCGAGTCAAAGTTAAATAATGAAAGCATTTAATGTATTGCTGTTCAAAGTTTTTAAGACATGCACTGGAAATTCTTCAGAAGAGAAAAATGCATTGCTTGTCCTGAATCTTTTGGAAATTTTTGTGAAATGGCAGATAGCTATGTTCATATATATTGCAATAAGATTATTCCTACACTAATAATCCAGTTTCAAATTACATGCTCTATCTGAACTTATATAATGAAAGCATTTAATTCATTGCTGTACAAAGTTTGTAAGACATACACTGGAAATTCTTCAGAAGAGAAAAATGCATTGCTTGTTCTAAATCCTTAGGCAATTTTGGTGAAATGGAAGATGGCTATGTTCATATATGTTGCAAGAAGATTATTCCTACACTGATAATGCAGATTCAAATTATATGCTCTATCTGAACTTGATATCATTGACTGATTCTTAGATGTGGTATACGAGACAAATGAAAATCCATCAACATCATTGAATTTTATGTTCTAGAGTGTTTTTACATTAGAGATTGACAGTTTAAAGAAAAACTAGCTCTGTAATTATTGGAAAGATGTCCGTTCTCTACCATTTCTTATAAATCCACCTTATTTTTAAGTCAGTATTGCCATGGTATTAAATATGTATTACAATTTGGAAAGGACAGGATGCAAGCCTAAAACATTCTTTTTCTAAACGAGTCATTAGCAATTTGAATCACACCATGCACTCTACTAACATGATCATGACATGGACATAATAATTTGATTCCATGGGTAATATTGAGGCTAGATTCTTATTATTTGAGGGTGAAGAGAAGAAAGCCTTAAATAGATCATCCACGAAAGGCTGGCCCAGCAGTTCCCAGGTGGGATTTGAACTCACGTAATCACTCCACCTTACAACTCGGCCACATTTTTAATAGATAACACAATGACTTCTCTTCTGTATTTCACTTTGTGATGAACTATATGGCTGCAAGAAAGTCCCAATTTTTTAAGTAGCACAAAGTACTTGTATGAATTTTCTTATCTTTAGTTGATGCATAAAAAGCTGTCTCTTGAAAGTAGGATCTCATCAAAATTGATAGATCTGATAAACTACACTATTGTTGAATTTGTGTGAGTATTTTAATATGGATGCAAGAATGTGGAACTAAAGCCTTCTAGTCAGTAATATTTCTAGCCTGTTTAAGCAAAGTTTTTCTTTAAATTGATAGAAGCATTATGCCTTCATTTAGATAAAGGGAGCAATAATAGTGGGAGGGCCTTTTGTGAAATGTTTTGATTAAGATAAAGCAAGAAGGGCCTGGACCTGAAACAAAACAGCCATCAAGGCAAGTGTGACAAATTTCACCGGAGGTGAGGCTTAAAAGAACCAAACAAGACCAGCAATACTTTTGGCCAGAGCATAGAACCAAAAAGAAACAAGAAACAAGGGTCTCAACCCTATACAACAGACTTATCCAACAAGTCTTGAGAATGAGAAATGGAAGAGGTAGAGGAGAGACCTTTACGCCTTCTACGAATGGCAGTCCAGGCGATACTATCATTCAGATACCCACAACAAGGGGGGACATGAGACACCCCCATGGGAAGACTATCAACACTCGAGGGGGGAACAAGAGGACAACAAGGTGAATAGTAGTCGCCATCCACAATAGAACCTTGGGGCGGAGCGAAGCAATCAGAGGAGTAGGTGATGCTCTTGGAGGAGGAGAAACACCAATAGGGTTTCAGGACAATCAAAATCTGCCCCAAGAGTAGGATGCTTATCAAAAGCCTACGAGGAGGCATACTCAAAAGAGATAGAGGCCAAAACAGTAAGGGGATCATTATTAGCATTTTTCCACCACCAAGTAGCCGCACCTTTTCAATGTAGGAGAGAGCAAGTGGAAGCTAGGTGACTAGTAATGAAACAAAGACAACGCTTGAACAAAAGGCCTTCATAATCGAGCGGTTGAGACTAGGGTCAATTCCCAACCAATAGAACCACCTCTTTGTGAAGAGGCAAAGAGATATCAATATCCACCAAAATACGAGCAAAGGTCAAATGCCCCATAAAATAAGTGGAATCATAAACCTTCAAAAAGCAACCATTAGAGTTACCAATGGCCTCATAACAAGTCTCCTTACAAAATTGTAGGGGGAGATTCGGGAGTTGAACCCACACCAGACACACATTGAGTGGTTCAATAAGGGGGTTGAAGGAAGATGTCCAGGGTTTGAGTGAGAGAGAGTGCTCTCCCCAAGCCTAAAGTCAACTCAACACCAAGCAACAATCCTCAACAAAAGCAAAGATAGCAACAAAAAAACCTTTAGCTCAAGGGAAGAGCTCAATCTTACCAGCCACTAAGGTCCTCCAACAATCTAAAACCCACTTGTGTAGGTCGGGAAGAGAGGGCCAAAGGTTGGAAAAATGACACACCAATCCCTACCTCTTGTAGAAACCCTCATTCTCAGTGACATCCTCCCCACAAACCACCATCAGGGAAGGTTTGGCATAGGGTAGAGGGCACACTCGAGGAGGGCAAGCAAGAACAAATATGGCCGTCAAAGAGAAACTACAAGCCCCCTTAGGAGTAGCAGGCATGAGAGGAGGGGCAGAGGACGAACCCGTAGGGAGGGTGCAAGCTGGGGAGGCCTCAACAAGAGGCACACAACTCAACAAACCCTCCACAAGTGGCAAAAGCAAACTAGGAGTGGAACCCTTCACAACAGTAGAAGCCCACACAGGAGTCACGAGAGTGGGTGCAGGGGCACACGTGACAATAGACGAGGGAGAAGGTGATGGGGTGCACAGTAGCAAACGAGGGAGAAGGTGCAAGGGTGCGCGCAGGAGAAGGAATTTTCAATTGCAGGATTGAAATCAATTTCCTATGCCTTTCATGAAATGTTATTTAAACAATGATAATTGAATTTTATATCAAGCTAGAGACAAGACATCCCCTTAGACTGGAAATATGAGCCTCCTATGAGGCCAAACGTTTTCCAATAATGGTTGGTGAAAATAGGTTCTCAATTTTGGCCACTAAGGCAGTCTAGAAGGGAGTCTTATTGAGATTAAACACTAACTTTGTGCAATGAAAAATACAAGGAAATGAACAACACTGCTTTCTCTTGACATCAAAAAAGGAAATAAAATAAAAGAATGTGTCATATCTTTCATGGCTTGGTGGAAAGACGATGGTGATGGTAGAAGCTATGCATCAAGATGCTTGCAAGGTGGTGAGCATGCTTGTCTCCAATGTCAGTTTGATATCTTAGACTTCATAAAGGATGGCTAGTCTCTAGGGAACAAGGAGGAGATTTCCACATGAGGTTTATGTTAGAATTGTGAATTAACATAAGATGCAAGATCAAACAACGAACAAAGACACCTTCCACGCAAGAGATCTGGAAAATAAAGATTTGCTATTCCTCAACAAGAAAATACTTACAAAATATCCAGATAGATAATACAATGAGGGTTGAGTGCTATATAGGAGCAACCCTAAATGATAAAGGGATTAAATCATGACAAAGTGTCAACATCACATGTAATGAGATAGAATGATTTAATAATAGCTCACTTCAATGAACATAAAAAAGAACTTAGTTAACATAATAAAACACTCCTAAGTTTAGCTTAAGTGCATGAAATGAATTGGACTAATAATCAATTAAAGATTAATTAATTATTAGTTAATGCATGTTTACTCTAACACTCCACCTTCAGATGAACTTAGGGAGTAGCTAATAACTCTAAAAAGAGAATGCATGATGGGTCCCAACAAACAAGGCCTAATAAGGTACCCATGTACAAATAATCTAATCTCTCACAACTAGAGAAAATGAGGAAACCACATGGGAAAAACTCTTCTCCAAAAGAGAGAAAGGCGAATGAAGGATTGAAAAAGCCTCCAAACCAATGCGAAGGACTAAGAAGCCTCCAACCAAAAACAATGTCCCAAAAAAGAAGAACATGAAGAACATCCCTGAAGCATGAAAAATTTGTAGATAGTTGTTGAATGATGATTGATATAGTGCTAAAATGAATAACCTCTAGAAACAAGAATGCAAGTGTCCATATGGTAAATGCCCCATCTCACCGAAATGCATGGATAACCAGTCATTGATGTACGTTGCATCTACCTAGTACATAGGAACAAGAACTAGATACATAGATCACTTAAACAAATCAACCCATGGAAGCATTAGCACCAATAGTAGAACCTGCGCCCACCTATCTGTCCCCCTGCCCCCTTCCCCCCGCCCATAATGTGAAAAAGGGAGAGCCAAAATAGGTACATTGAAATTGTGTGAAATTAAGAAGTGCATGTAGGAGAACAAAAAACATTTGAACGCGCAACTAAAAGAGAACTTGCAAATAAAAGGGTGTGCAAACCAAGACACACAGGCATGAAGGTTGACAAGGTTGTGATTGCAAATATGAGGTTCACACAATAAACCACCAAGGCATTTTATATCATAGTGTGAGTTTTTAAGGCACATCAAGATGTGCAAAATCCCTATAATGTATACACCAAAATGACACTTTATCTTAGTGTGTCTACAAAAGAGAAATTGTATGCAAAAGATGTCTACAATGCCCAAATAGGACAAAATATTGGAAATACATGTAGAACAACCATAAATGTCATGACACATAAACAAGAAGTTTTCAGGAGCTAAAATGTCCAAGTAATTCACCAGAGTGAAAAAAGAAAAAAATGAAAAAAATGTACCTGGATAAAAATCTAGAACAATTGTATGGATGGTTGTAAAGAGCTTTGAAAGACTGTCCCAACGTTGTTGGAATTGTGAAAAAAAGGAAATAGGTTAAAATTTGAGTTCGAGAGTGAAACAACACCTAAATTTGACAGGGTGTAGAATGCACCAACAACAAAAAAATGATGGAACCCACACCACTGGAAATTTGACGAAATTAGCTTTCTGACAATATCTCATTTGCCCAATTTCAATATTGTACGACCAAGTTATGGCCAAAAAAAAAAATCTCCTTTAGGGCATAAAGAGGGCTTGAAGGGCCCCTGCCACCAGGTCATACCATTGACGTCAATGGAATATTCTGTCCGTTAGCAAAAAATCTGACCCTCTTACAAAAAAACTCGGTGACAAAATCTTCTTACATCGCCTGAAATATGTTGTATAGTTTTGTCGGGAAAATGTTTGGTCACCGGAAAAGGCCATCATTAATTATTGTGGAGCCGCTAGGCGGCATAGGAAATGTCACTGTCGGTGAGAAGCCATCAAATTTGGTAGGGGCTATTGGCTGAGGAATAAGACCTCACTGGCAGGGGACAAGGGGCCAGTAGGCCTGCAGGTACCCTCAACAATGTACCCCAAAATATATATGCCGCCCACAAAAAAATCAACTCTTAGTTTTTTTTTTCTTTTTTTAATTTAAAAACTAAAAAATAAACAATTATTATTATTATTTTTTAAATCATCGTATCTCTGGTCGTATAGGGTCCATACGACCTCTGTACTATATTTTTTGCCTCAAAAGCTCCCAATGGAGAATATGGGCAAATTTATAATCAAAATTCATCGAATTAGTGTTCTAAATGCAACAATGAGGTGCTTTTCACACCAAATTGCTCTTAAAAATCATCCACTTCCAAATGCAAAAAAACTAATGGAGATTCCAGATTTGAAACCCTATAACCCTTGTTGAAGAAAAACCTCATAAATCGAGAAGAGGTTCGTTGAATCCACGCTCTGATACCATGTTAGAATTGTGAACTAACACAAAATACAAGATCAAACAGTGAACAAAGACACCTTCCACACAAGAGATATGGAAAATAAAGATTTGCTATTCTTCAATAAGAAAATACTTACAAAATATCTAGCTAGATAATATAATGAGAGTTGAGAGCTATATAGGAGCAACCCTAAATGATAAAGGGATTAGATCATGACAAGTGTCAGTATCACATGCAATAAGACAAAATGATCTAATAATAGCTCACTTTAGTTTACATAAAAATATCTAGTTAACAAAATAAAAAACTACTAAGTTTAACTTAAATGCATGAAATGAATTAGACTAATAATCAATTAAAGATTAATTAATTATTAGCTAATGTATGATAACTCTAATAATTTATAAGAAATTAAGAACATATCTTGAATCTAAAGATTGATATCTTCTTCAATGTTTACTCGAAGAAACATTGAAGGCTCTTAGACTTGAAAGTTAAGCTTTTCCTTGTAAAGGAAACCTGCTATGAAAGTAATGGTTAACATGTATCATACTCCTAAAGCTAAACTTATTAGCTAGCACATTATTGAACAACTTTAGATTTCACCTTAATTTTGCATACTCCTAAAGTTAAATTTAGTGCATAAACACATTATTCAATAAGTTTAGATGTCATCCCTATTTTGCCGGACATGATGTGATTAAACTAATTTTTCAACTAATAAAACTAATTCATAAGTTTTCCTATGTTTTAATAAATGATTCCAAGTTTACATTCAAAGAATGCTTATTTTGAATAGTCATACGAAAATTGAAAAATCCAAGTTTTTATGTGTTATCACAGATTCATACGGGGACGTGTGTTCCATTTTTTCCACAAAAGAATGTAGTATCATGGTTTTGAGTATCCTCTTAAGATAGAAAATAATTTCCATCCATTGTCACATTGAAGTGATTATAATATCCAATAAGGGAATTAATGAATTGTATCTCAGAAAAGTAAATGATTATTTCGTCCAGAGGCGATCTACAGTGGAAGCTAAATCTGTGTTTAACATTTTTTGGTTTTTAAAAAAATTGACGGACAATTGACGGGCACGTGACAGGTGAATGCATAAAAATAGAGAGTGGAGAATGAAACGTCCAGCATGCATTTGAAATGGCAGGTATCGCATTAATATGAAAATGAAACGCTCTGTAGTGGAAAAGTCATGCTCATAAAGAGCGTAGTGGAGGAGACATGCGCAGAAGAAGTGAATGCATGCATCGATCGCCTGGGGCATGCCATTGCCAGGGATCGAACCGCAGACCTACCGTTATGCCACACTCCTGCGCTTTGCCATACACGTTTTCTTTGACGGATCAGTGATGAAATTGTTGCTTGTGCGTCTGACGGCCAAGAATCCAGAACGATTTAACTTGTACGCCATCGTTGTAGCCGATAAGCAAGGTTTTTCTGCTTTAAGTTTACATCGGAAACAAACCTATAAGTTGCAGTGGCATTGTTGGAGATTCATAGATTGCATCATTTTAGTTTAATTTTAGCAGATTTTGTTTGAGCTAATGCATTTTTCTTTTTTGGTGAGTTAGTTTGAGTGGAGTTCTGAATTAGAGGCAGAGGAGGCTGGTTGTTGAAAATGAGCCGAAATCAGCATCCAGACGTACATTACATAAACACTGGTTTTCCTTACACAGTGACGAATAGCTTTATGGACTTGTTTGAAGGTCTCAGTTACATTCAGATTGATTTCGCACTTGCCGAGGCCCTTCAGGATCAGGTATTCTGAAATTATTGGGATCCTTAGGACATTTAAAGCTCTGCTCCATTACTTTCACTTGATTTGATTACATCTTGAAGTGTGCATTCAATGTCGAAAAGATGTAGACTGGGAGAATTGGTTTGTAAATATAACAAGGATAAAAATAATAATAGCAGAGTAGTGCTTGTAATACTGATTGTTCAACAAGCCAATTTTTTTTGTTTTGTTTGTATAGATCTTTGGCACTTGTAACCCTTTCTGTATTTCAGCAATCAGAAATTCTTTGTGCAGAAGAGCAACTGGCTGACTTGTCCAATGACAATAGCAGCAGAAAATCTTTGGAGGGAGAGATTGTGTGAGTATCTTTCATTACAGGTTTGTTAAAACTTAAATTTGCGGAATATTGAGATCTGATTCTCTGTGCAATTTGTGTGCGGTGATAGCAAGAGCAAGAAGAGGAAGAGCGGAGAGGAAGGGCCCAAATATGCCTTCAAGACCAGATCTGATACCGATGTGTTCGAGGACGGCTACAAATGGCGCAAATATGGCAAGAAAACTATTAAGAGCAGCCCTCACCCTAGGTGTGCAAATTTTTCGAGTTCCTTTACTGTGTGGTAGCAGCGGGATTACTTATTTTTTGTTTTCCCTTCCCTGGACGCACCTTTGCCTGAATCATGGGGTTAAGTTCTGAATTATGGAATGGGGGTTTTATTCTCAGGCATGGAATGCCATTCTGTGTCATGAGGCTTATGTATCAAAATTTGATTCTGCTTCTAAATTTGGGAATGCCCGATTGTTTGCAGGTAATCTCTCGTAGTATCTTATTTAATGATATAATATTTCTATCTTGTGAAAGGCTGCCAGAACTAAAGGTTTAGCACTGAATAGTAGAAGCTGCATCAGCTAACTGGCTGCAAACTTTCAACCACCAATTTTATTAGTTGGGTTGCATGAGGTGCATCTGCTCCAGAACAGAAACTGTACAGAATACCCATTACTGAAAAGCGTGCTATTCCAGTCAGCATTTTGCTATATATTTGGAGAGAAAATCGGAAGTCATATATGATGAGAAATTGTGCTTCACTAAGTGTGTCTTCCTGAAGTAGATGTTCAGTTGTTACCAGAACTCTGCAACCTGTTTCAATTCCATTCACAAGAAAAAATGCAGATGCATGTTAATGCATTAATACTTGATGGAAATAAATCAAATCACAAATAAATGAACATTCAAATAGCATTCTAAAAGCCAACGATCAACAAGATATAAATAAATAGCTTCTATATTTAGCAGTATTTCTTAAATTTGATATTCACTCAATACATACAATGAAAACCACCACGAGCCCCACTGATCCTTCTTGCATCATTATTCAACTACATATTCAGAAATCAAAACTCAAAAGTAATTCTATTTCAATATATCTGCTCCCTTTCTGAAGAAGAGATCTTTCAATTTCAATAATATTTTCACCCAGGTTAAAGATCAAGCATATCATAGCTATATACATCATACCAAGAATCTTTGTTTGGCATATTAGAGGACCATAATAGTCATCAAGGCCAGAAAAGTATCAATTGCTACTTCCAAGTTGTTTCACTTCATTTGTGCAAATAAAAAGAATGTGATCATAGCAAAACAAGGGTCCATTTTACATTCTATTGTGTTACTAATATACATTAAAAATCAAGATTGGCATTTTCATCATAAAATTCAAACAAAAATATAGGATTTTCAGAGAATTACAGACATCTTTCACTTATGTGATTTTTTAATGAATCTTATAAGTTTCTATTTTATTTTTTATTTTATTTTTGCATGCAAATCATTTCATATTCTAAAATTAAATTAAATTCTAATTTCAAAATTATTTATGTGATTTTTTTAATGAATCTTATAAGTTTCTATTTTCTTTTTCCACTTTTTCATGCAAATCATTTCATATTCTAAAATTAAACTAAATTCTAATTTCAAAAAAATCATCAAATATTTTGAAGTACAAAAGCTTTTGATTTATGTCTTTTTAATAGGTTAGCAAGGAAATAAATCTCTATTTTATAATTTTTAGTTCAATTGAACTATATTGAGCTTTAAATTTGAATGAATCAAATCATCATAATATTTTCAAAACCAAAAAAGAATGATTTCTTAGAAATAAACTTGAAAAAGACAACCCATTTTTCTCTAATATTTTTTCAATATAAGAAATGGAAATAATCTCAATTGCTACTTTTTAATCATTGCACCCATTCTTTAATCAATTTATTAAATAAAACTCATATATATATTGAATCTACATTAATTGCTTAAAATTTAAGTATATTTTTAAAAAGAACCTTCAAAATTCTATAATTGCATGCTTTGAAATTGTGTATTGTAAGGTTCTATGCCTCCTACCATACCTACTTAGAAATTATAGTCATTTGAAACTATTTTAACATCAACTATATAAAAGTAATACACAATTTAGAAACTAATTATAATTGAATAACCAAGTATATCAAATCTGTGCAGATTTAGAAATTGAAACTAAAATGATTATAATTGGAAGAAAAAATATTAAATTTGTATAAAATAAGAACAATGGAAATAGTAGATAAAACATCCTATCCTAATCAAGATAATTGAGTAGTGGTGAGTGTGATACAACATAGAAAATGTTAATAAAAATAATAATTTGATTTGGCTATTGAGGCATCGAAGCAATTGTTGAAAGCCACTCTTAATTCTTATAGATGAAAATATAACACAAATAAAATAATGAATCTTATTTTTTGATAATTATTTATGTGATTTTTTAATTATTTAGGTGATTCTTTAATGAATCTTATTTTTTCCTATTCGAGATTTCATAAGAAGTTTGAAAATTTCCGATGAAGAAAAATATGTAAAAATTCATTAAAACTCTTTTAAAAATATTGAAAATGCTCTATTCAAAGAAGATAGAAGCATGTACAAGTATTTACATATATTATTGCTAAGGTTCAATAATCAAAGCAATCTTGTAGCTACACATAAAAACAAATTTTCATTGCTTATCTTTAGTGGTTAATGAATGTCTAATTGTATTCCCAAAGATAACTTCCATGCTAACTTGGATGATGGAAAATTTGTTAATGAGATTTATATTTAGCATTAGTATTCTCTCATTGTTTTTTAATGTAGTGGTAAATAAATTTATTTTAGCTAATAATTATATTCTATGTAGATTTGTTAGGTTGTGTCCAAAAAATGATACCTTTCACATAGGATGGTATACATGCACTTCAAGCACTTTTTGAAATGCACTCCAAAATCCCTAGAATGAATATGCATCTTACATGTTTTAGAATTTAAGGTATTTTTGTGTATGCTATTGATTATCTCATCCAAAATGCTACCAAAAACATTAAATTTGGCTCACAATAAATTAACTTCTACCTCAATTGAAGTGAAGGATATAATAATACCATAAAATAACACCAAGAAAGAAAATAAGAAAATTTGAATTAAAAAAGGATACAAAACAATCTCCTCTCACCTAAGGTGAGGGAAGCACTTTCATTCAAAGTTAGGGCTAGATTTTAGTTAGAGTTAGGGTTATGACACAATTAGGCTAAGGGTTCAATCAAGATTCAATTAGGATTAAGATTAAATTAGGGTTAAGGTTAGGGTTCAATTAGGGTTAGGATTGGGAGTAGGGTTCAATTAGGGTAAGGGTTAGTGTTAGGATTAGGGTGAGGCTTCAAGAAGAGTTACAATTCAATTAGATTTACGCTACAATTAGGGTTAAGGCTAAATCAAGGTTAGGATTTAATTAAGGTTAAGGTTTATTGGCATTCAATTAGGATTATAGTTTAATTAGACTTAGGGTTACAATTAGAGTTCAATTAGATTTAGAATTAGGGTTTGAATTACAATTCAATTAGGTTGGGGTTAGGGTTAGGGTTTAATTAAAATTATGATTCAATTAGGATTAGGGTTATGGCTTGGGTTTATTTAGGGTAAGGGTTAGGCTTCAAATAGAATTATGCTTAAATTAGGGTTAGAGTTAGGGTTAGGGTTAAATTATAGTTAGGGTTATATTTTAATTAAGTTCAAGGTTTATTTAAGGTTATGGTTAGAGTTCAATTAAGGTTACTATTCACTTAGGTTTAGGGTTCAATTAGTATTCAATTTGGTTTAGGGATTGATTAGGGTAATGATTCAATAAGGGTTCAATTAAGGTTAGGGTTAAATTAGGGTTAGGGTTATTATTAGTTTTAGGGTTAGGAAATTAACTTAGAATTATCTAGGGTTATGATATAATTAAGATTATAATTAAATTAAGGTTAATATTTAATTAGGGTTAGTTTTAAATTAGGGTTAGTGTTAAATTAGGGTTACAATTCAACAAGGGTTGGATTAGGGTTAGAATTAATGTTAGGGTTCAAATATGGTTAGTGTCCAATTAGAGTTATCTAAAGTTATGATATAATTAAGGTTAAGATTCAATTAGGGTTAGGGTTCAATTAGCATTCAATTAGGGTTAGGGTTCAATTAGAGCTAGGGTTAGGATTAGAGTATAATTAGTGTTCATGTTATGATTAGAATAACACTTAGGTTAGGGTTACTTGGTTTAATTAGGATAAGGGTTCTACTAGGGTTAGGGTTATGCTTCATTTAGGGTTAGTATTAGGGTTCAATTAGGGTTGTTAGATAAATCTTTAGGTTATTGTTAAGGTTAGGGTTAAGTTTTAATTAGGGTTAGGTTAGGGTTAAGGTTTACTTATAGTTAGGGTTACAATGAAGGTTAGGGTTAGGATTATCATTCAATTTTAGTCAGGGTTTAATTAAATTTAGGGTTAGGGTTAGGGTTAGAATTAAGGTTCAATTAGGATTATAGTTAGAATAAGGGTTACAATTAGAATTAGGATTAAGGTTAGGGTTAGCATATAGGATTATGATTAGGGTTAAGAATTAGGATGAGGATTAGTGTTAGGGTTAGGATAAGGGTTATGAATTAGGATATCCTCATCCTAATACTGATATGTTTAAGGTTAGAATTAGGATTATAATTAGGGTTTAATTAGGTTAGGGTGATAATTTAATTAGGATTAGGGTTTAATTAAGGTTAGGGTCAAATTATGGTGAGGGTTTAATTAGGGTTAAGGTTTAATTAGAGTTGTGATTAGGATTAGATTAGGATCAAGGTTCAATTAGGGCTATGGTTAGTGCTAAGGTTTAATTAGGGTTATAGGATAAATATTCAAGTTAAGGTTACAATTAAATTCTAATTAAGGTTCAAATATGATTAAGGTTATAGATCAATTAGGGTTAGCGTTCAAGTTTAATAGGGGTTGTTTAATTAAATTTAGGGTTTTAGAGCTAGGGAAGATTATAGTTCAATTACTATCAAAATTAGGGTTAGAATCAATGTTCAATCAGGTTAGGGTGACAATTTAATTAGGATTAGGGTTCAATTAGGGTTAGGATTAGAGCTAGGGTTTATTTAGGGTTAAATTATATTAGGGTTAGGCTTTAATTAGGATCAAGGTTTAGTTAGGGTTAGGGAACTAGAGCTACAATGAAATTAGAATTAGGGTTAGGGTTCAATTAGGGTTATAGGATAAAGATTCAAGTTAAGGTTACAATTAAATTATGATTACACTTCAAAATGGATTAGGGTTAGTGTTCACTTAGGGTTACGATTAGGTTTAGGGTTAGGGTTAAATTAGTTCTAGAGTCCAATTATAACTATTGTTCGATTAGGGTTAGAGTTAGGGTCTATTAGAGTTGAATTTGGGTTAGGGTTTAATAAGGGTCAAGGTTATGGTTTGAGTTCTATTAAAATGAATTTGAATTATGGTTTAATAAGGGTCAAGGTTATGGTTAGGTTTCAATCAAGGTCAATGTCAAGGTTATGATTCAATTATAGTTAGGATTAGGGTTCAATTAGGATAAGAGAATTATGATAAGGGTTAGTTTTATGGTTAGGGTTCAATTAGAGTTATGATTCAATTAGGGTTTAGGATTAGCTTTAAAGTTCAAATATAGTTACGATTTAATCATGGTTCAATTTGGGTTAGGGTTTGGGTTCAATTAGCATTCAAATAGGGTTCTAGGGTTCAATTATAGTTAGGCTTAGGAATAAAGTTCAATTAGTGTTAGAACTAGGGTTAGAATAAGGGTTTAATTAGGTTAAGGTGACAATTTAATTAGGATTAGGGTTTGATTAAGGTTAGGGTCCAATTATGGTGAGGGTTTAATTAGGGTTAAGTTTTAATTAGAGTTGCAATTAGGATTAGATTAGGATCAAGGTTCAATTAGGGTTAGGGTTTGGGCTAAGGTTTAATTATGGTTAGGGTTAGGGTTTAATTATGGTTATAGGATAAATCTTCAAGTTAAGGTTACAATTAAATTCTAATTAGGGTTCAAATAATATTAAGGTATGGATCAATTAGGGTTACTATTCAAGTTTAATAGCCTGATTACTGTTTAATTAGGTATAGGTTTAAAATAGAGCTAGGGAGGATTAGAGTTCAATTACTATCAAAATTAGGGTTAGAATCAATGTTCAAAATGCTACCACAAACATTAATTTTCTTTCACAATAAATTAACTTCCAGCTCAATTGAAGGGAAGGATGTAATAATACCATAGAAATAACACCAAGAAAGATAATAAGAAAATTTGAACAAAAAACAAATGGATAGAAAGCAATCTCCTCTCACCTAGGGTGAGGGAAGCACTTTCATTCAAAGTTAGGGCCACACTTCAATTAGAGTTAGGGTTAATTTCTAATTTCACCTCATTTGGTCTTAAATTAGAGTTTGATTATATTTAACTAGTACTAAGGTTTCAATCAAGATTCAATTAGGATTAAGATTTTATTGTTATAGTAAAAAAAATTTGAATGATAGAAAATTTTCACCTCATTTGGTCTTAAATTAGAGTTTGATTAGGTTTAATTAGTACTAAGGTTTCAATCAAGATTCAATTAGGATTAAGATTTAATTGTTATAATAATTAAGATTTAATTATTATAATAATTTAACATAAAATATAAAAATATAAAAATAATTTATTTAAGATATTACATGTTGCATCACGACCACTACTAGCATATATATATATAATACGCTGAGAGATTCCTTCTTGAGGCGCCTGTTCAATTTTTATGTAAAAATTTGATTAAAAAATAGGCGCCTTGAGAAGGATATCTCTCAACGTATTTTATATTATATTATTAAATATATAAATGCTAGTAATATTCTAGTTTGATTAACCATGATAAAGTTCTTCATTTGGCAAACCATCTTTACAACCCATGTGTTGACCCTTTAAAGTGAAAGGCATTGTGATTTACTTGACCAATTTATGTGTTATAACCAAAGGTAAACTCTCCTAATCAAAGGAAAATAAATTATGTAGAGATGGATTTAGCTCATATGGTATGTATGGGCATCTATTGTGCACATGTAGTTATTAGTGAAACATATATAAAGCATCTTGGGTTTTATTATGTTTTCTATGTGTTTTGGTCCTATGTTATCATAATACATTTAAGTCTAATCCATAATTTGGGAGCTTGTTTTCATTTATTTTTTCTCTTTTTGATTTCTTGGTTTTGTTGGGTGAGATCTTATGTTTGCACAACCTAGTTTCTTTCCTTGTTGATCTAGTTTGCTAAGCATCTATTTTGCATATGTAGCTTTTAGTAGAATATAGATAAAGCACCTTAGGTTTTACTAAGCTTGCTATGTGTTGGGGCCTTATGTTATCACAATACATTCAAGCCTAATTCATAATTGAGAAGCTTGTTTTTCATTTGTTTTTTTGGTTATTTTCTTGATTTCTTGGTTTTATTGGGAGAGATCTTATGTTTGCATAACTTGTTTTCTTTCCTTGTTGATTTAGTTTGGCTTACCTAACTTATTTATATAGTTTTGTTTCCCTTGATTTATTATCACTTTGTTTGACTATCCAACTTAACAAGGTATGTATATTTTTGAATGAAGCCAAGGTAATCTTTGGTCAACTAGGGTTTCACAATGTTTTTCTTGATAATTTTAATCTTTTTATCACTTTTGGGTCCCACCATTTCCATATTTTTTTTGCGGTATTTAGTCATTGATAGCTTTAGTGGAGTAATGAGATGGGTCCTAGAGTTATTTTTGCATTGTTTTGGGCTTTAGTTTGGTTTCTTTATAGTATCTAGCTTTTAAATATATCTAGGTTTCATTTCCTTTCTTTGATGTATCACATCCAATCCTTGCATAGTTCCATTTTCCTAGTTCATCTTTTTTCTCCAATAGTTCAATGGAGTTGAGAATTAGATTTCAATTTCACCTTTTTACCTATCACATCCAATTTACTTAAACACAAAAAACTCCCTTGGCTTAATGATTTATTGTCCAATAAACCTAAGAAGTCAAGGGATGGTCACATACACTTGGATGCAAGGATCTATATGGGGCATAATCTACAAAACTAGATTGAATTGAGCCTTCCAAGTCCAATTTCTTCATCATGGCCATTTCCTCACATTTTTTTTGTTTATAGTTGCTAATAGCTCCTATGGAGTCATAGGGCGAGTCCAAGTAGCTAGATTTAAAATCTATTTAGTTTTCATCCCATAAGTCTATTGCATCCAAAACTTTGATCACCATCATTTATCTCCCTAATATGCCTTTTTTCCTCCAAGATGATGACCATATTTTATTTTTTCATATTAGCCTATCATGTTTGATTTCCTATTACAACTATATTCTCAAATAAGTCTTTTGCCCCATCATCTTCCTCAAGTTGTTGAATGAATATCAATTTTGTTAAATGGTCATCAACCCAAGTTCTTTTATCACATCAAATTTCCCAAGTTGTAACATGCTTGTATTGTTGATAGCATGTGAAACTCTTTAACTAGAATAAATTGTTTCATTGCATCTAAAAACTCTCAAATCCAAATTTGATCTCATAGAAATATAGATATTCCTATTACTTTGTTCTTGCTGCCATTTTAGAGTAGCTAACTTATTAGAAAATCCTTGTAGAAAATATTTCATCTCCTGCAACCCACTTGAAGGTGAAGTAGAGGGAGTTGATGGGTTTATCACTATAATAGGAAGAGGTGCCAAGATGGGTTGGGTGGGTGGGATTTCAAGGAATAGAGGCATTGGTGGTCTAGGAGCTATTTTACCAACCTATATCAAATAATTATCTGCCCTGATAGCAATGACAAAGGCATTAGGTAATACAATACCTCCTATGGACTAGACCATAACAACCACATCGCAATTGAGAGCCCTCAAATAATATAGTAAGAAAGGATTTGGGGAGGGCCTAGCCAAGGCAAGGATTCTATTTTATTTATTTTGAAATATGAAATTAAAGTCTAACATGAATTCATGGGGAGCTCTTTTGATCTTGGTCAATTTGTCAATGAGGAAGAGATAGTTGCTTTTGTCTTCAAATTGTTGGTTTCTCCTAATCTATCCCAATCATGAATAGAAGCTTGTTGTAATCCCCTATACCACTAAAGTGTTTTTCCTTTCAAATAAGCTTGAAGAAGCCTATAGCTGCTTTTTCCTCTTCAATATTATGCACAAAGCAGATGTTTACAACATCTTGAATATTATTTATGGGAGTGGTAACATGAGTCTCACTAGTAAAAAGTGAAATGATTTAAAGGGAAACTACTCATATATCATCCCATTGGGTAAGGAAAATAGGAATTCCACCATTAGAGGTGGAAAAGCCATGATTTCTAGGGATGACCATAAGAATGACATGAAAAGATATGTTAGGCATAAAACCTAATAACACTAAAAAATGGAATAACCAAATTTGTTTGATTGAAAAAATAAACATACTAGTAGAGTCACCATATGAAAATATAGTCACTAGGTGCTTGTTTTATTTTTCCAATGACTGCAACCACTAAGATCACACCAAATATTAGTAGGATGAAATAAATATCATCACTTTGTCCCGTTGGGCATACAAAAAACTATTATCACGTGAAATTATACCCTGTTGAGCTAGGCTCAACATTCCAATGACACAATGGAATTGACCACAAGGTGTAGGACCTTGCAAGTGAGGTTAGATCTCCAAAGAAAGCCAACTTCCTTTCTAACCTAGATGCAAGAGTGTTGGACCAACCCAACACTACATAATCCTATTCTAGTGATTTCCAAGGAAAAGGGGAAGAAGAAATGCATAAAAGGGAAATGGTGGTGATACACCTAAATTAAATGGTGTTTCTTCTTTTTAAACACAAAGAAATGAATAAATTGTCATGAAAAATCACATAAATATCTATTTTATCAACTCCTAGAGGTGTGTATGAAGGTTAGGGTTTGGAAAGTGTTGAGAGGGAAAGTTAGTATCCATAGTCAACTCCTACAAACATATTTAACATAAAATACATGCATAGAAGATAAAAAAATCATTTGAACATAGAGGTAAATAACTTTCATATAGAGTGCAAGAAGTGAAAAGATGTAAAATGATAATCTTTATTCATTCAGAGGCAGGGGGCTTATTTTACAAATAATATTTGTAGAGATGCAAAGATCTCATGGTGAAAACAAAAGAAGAAACCTTTACAAAATGAACCTTAGAGGATTTATTTTGGAGAGAGTAAGTAGAGAAATTCATGCCAAAATATGGGAGATTAGATCCAAACCCTAGTTGTTGGTCAAAACCAAAGAAGTACAAAAAAAGTATCCATTTTAATATGATTTGGGTGATAAAATAGGTGATATAGGACATCTTTGATTCTCCACCATACACTATCATTGATGACCTCTGTATTTGAGTGCTAGAGGAATGAATATTTCCCATAAAATTTATGATCTAGGTATGAAATTTTGACAAAAAAGGGGTACCTTTAGATAATAAATGAGGTATGTGAACCTCTTTCATCCTAGATCCATGCTCAAATACATTGAATTCCATTTTCATAGCCTTAGAAGATGAGATTAGATGTCTTTAGAGGAGTTATTGAGCATTAATGGTGTTTCTAAGTCAAAAAACATGCTTCTTGGGAGTATCATCAAAGTTTCAAGCCTGAGCCTACCATTGAACCAATGAGTAAAGCATTAAATTGTTTGCAAACCCAAAAGGCTACTTTTGTCAAGCCTCAAACATTTGGCCTACCAGGATATTCTTATTGGAAAGTTAGGGAGAAGAGCACCCTTACTCTCAAAACCTTGATGAGAAGACCTCTTTTGGACATTGAGATTTAAAGGTATTGCTTGTACTGCCTATTGAAGAAGAGAAAAATGGAGAATGTTGAAGCACTAACCACCAACATGATGAATTAGGAAAAGAGGACAAAGAGAAAGAGTTGAGGATAAATCATCAAGAATAATGCAAATCACATGCCAAAAGACATCAAGAAAATGTGATCCCTAAAACCTCAAAAAATAATGAACCTAGGAATCTATACAAAAATTCCTTCATTGAGTGTCAAGTGTCAGGCATGTTGCCTACAACATAAAAAATGATAAAGGTAAAGATAACACCGACAATCCAAAGGAACGAAAAATTGACAAGACTAAAACTTAGATGTTTCTTCAAGGATTCAAACTTTGGGGGTTGGGAAAAATTTAAGGTATGTAGATGATTAAGGGGATTAGTGACAACCTAAAAGATTAAAAAAATAGAACATAGAATATTTTCAAAGGGGATTAAAGAGAACTTGAAAGTTGATAGAAATGACATAAATGAAGAGGGTAAGAGAAATCTCAGAAGCTTGATGAGTTCAACACTTAGCTATTTTTAGATTTTTGCAACTTAGATTTTAACTAAGACATGAATAAAGAGGGATAATTTACAAGGTCTAGAGGAGTAGCATCATGCAAGATGGACCATGTAAGATCTATCAAATCAGTTACTGGCAACCACTTTGTGAGTTAATCACCTATATTTTGATTGTTGAGGTCGTGTTTCTCAAAATATAACAACTCATTGTAGGAAGAACAAAATTATGATCCTAAGATAATAATAGGGTCCCTATTCTTTGGTTTTGAGCTTCCTTCTTTGGTGCCATGGCTAGTGCATACTTTCTATAGAGAAGTTGATGCAAAAATATCCATTTTATCAAATTCATTTTTCTATTGATGTTTTTCAAGACTTTAGAATTTTTTAGATGAGTTCTTGTTGAATCCAACCATTTCTTTATGTATATTCTATTAGGAAGATGTGTTGCACACTTTGCATACCTAATATTTTAGTATTATTATAATTGTGCTCTTGTTATCTCTTAAAGTTGCACCCTAGCTAAGCTGTAGGACTTAGTAAGCTAAGTTGTAGGACTTAGCACTCTAGAGAAACATGGAATCACTCCTAGGCTATGGGTCACCTAGAACTTGGAGTGAATCTCTAGATAAGGCTGGCTCCTAGCTGGTTATCACCTAAAGCTATTCTATTCTACTGAATTGACAGGGAAAAGGGATAGAGAAAACATAAACTAAAAGCTGAAAGTGAAATTAAAATGGTGATACACCAAATTGAAAAGGACTATGAAACTCAAAATTTCATGAACTTGCTACAATGACAAAAATTACACTTGCACAACTTATTATTACATGATTTTGCATAAGTGCTTCACAAAAAGGTCTTAGTGCTCAAAATACTAGGAGGAAGATAAATTCATAGCTAAAAGCCATTTACACTTTTCTGACACAATTTGCAACTTGCATTAGCATACATTTTTGCATAAAGGTACTAAAATCTAAGACAAAGTTATAAGGAAATACACATTACCTCACAAATAACTTGATCAATCAGTTGACTGTACACAATAATGCAAAGAACAAGTAGGAAAAATCTAATATCAATTACATCCAAGGCCTTCACTGTATTTCATATCTAAAACATGAGTTACAAAAGTATGCTAAAATATGACAAAGGACTCCCAAAGTCACTAAGTCCAAAAGCTGCATAAAGAAGAATTGAGTACAATGAGTCATAAAGTGACTATATCTCACAATTCCCTCTCAAAATCCACCAAAAGAGGAACTAAAAATTGATTGGGGTTGGATGCCCCCAAAATGCCATGAATCTAGCAACTGCATCTCCTCCAAAAAGACTCCAATAGGCTGAAAAGGTCAAGTTTGACCAACCCTATCATAAAGGCACAAGAAACTGATGCCTAAATCTTCTGCAAGTGCTCCAAAAGTAAATAAAGGCTCCCTATATGCTTGCCTTATGTTTTCAAACTTCCTCTAACTCCCCCCAAGATGCTTGCAAATCATAAATTAAACCATAACCATATCTCCCTTCACCATGCATTGAAAACTCAATGTATTTCATTTTTCATTAAAAGTAACATTTAAACTTAAGTGATATATAAATTATCACTTAAGTTAAATGTTTTTCATTTTTCAAAAAAGAATGCAAAATTTAAGGAAAGGATCGACCCATGGGACAAATAAAAAAGAAAAACATAAGTCTTTTAAAGACTTACACAACATATAGATGGGAGAAAATCCTAAGGCATAAGACTTAAAATTTTAGCCCAGGGAATTAAATGTATGCATATTTTAAAAACATAAGTGAAAAACACCAAATATTGTCAATAGAAAAATTAGGGTAAAGAAAACCCTAACACCAAAGCATTCATTCTTTTCATTTTTGTCTTAGCAACTTTCTAGAAACCTTTTGAGTGCTGCCAAGGGTTATCAACAACGGTCTTCAATGGCAGATTTATGGAGATTGCAGAGAGGATTTCTTCAACATTAATAGTAGATCATGAACTTTTTATGCCTCGGTAAGCATTCCATGTTGATTCATTACATTTTTCTTTAAAATAAAGTTGACTCAAGCTCGAGCCTACTTGTAGAATAATGAACATTTCTTTTGTTTTCTTGTGCTTTTATGCATTTACCTCAAGTTTTGTTGTTTTTTAAAGAGAAAGCATGGCTCTAGTTCTCTAGGCCATGGCTAAGAAGGCTCTTTCAGTATTTTTATTTGATTTTTTGTAGAGAAAATAATCATTCGAGCTTTGTTATCCAAAAATGATGAATACTTTCCTTTTGTTGCTCATACTCGATGCTTCTCTTGTGTGAAAATTTGAAGATTTTAACAAAACCACAAGCCGTGGCTTTATATTTTTTGGGCATTTGAAATTTCTATAGAAATGAAGGATTCTATGCATTCTATAGCTACACCTTTGCAAATTTCTGTGTTATTCCTTTATTTTCTTGCAGATTCTTGAAGTTTTATTGAAAATATTCTAAAAAATCTTGTTGTCATTAGAAGAAATGCATAAAATACCCTTTACCTCTACATACTCCTGTGGCCATTGTCATGTTGAAACTTGAGGGTTTGGAAAAAAATAGAAAATGTGGCTTCATTCTTTCTCCTCTAAGCAATAAGCTCTCCAAGGCTCAAATTGCAAAAAGAAATTTATTTCTTTTCTTCATTGCCCATGCTTAAAAAACTCACTTCGAGCTCTATCTGCAAAAAATATGGATATATTTTGGTTTTTCTTTCATAAGCATTTCCATGCCATGACTTCACATCTCTTCACAGGTCTTGAGGGCTCTATTAATTTGTATGTTTATGGGTTTTAAAAACCCATAGCACTCTCCATATATTTTGCAGGATGAGGGTTTGTGGCTTTTACCTTGTTCCTCCCGAAAATGAAAATAAACCTTTCCTTTCTATTCTAGGTTTCCATTTCTCTTATACAAAAGCTTCTTTGCATTTCCATTTTGTGAATGAAATGAATATATGCTACAGACTTGAATTTATGACACATTCATGAAAAATGCTACTTATGTACTGTATTTGAAGCTTGACATGTTTAAACCTCAGTCCATTCTCAGTTCCAAACAAATTGATTCCATATCCTGATCTACTTAGTAAAATACTAATAGAGAACATTCTTAGAATGTTGTATGTGAACTCCATCAATGTTTGGATTTTTAGAAAGAACAAAGGCCTTCAGTTCAAATGCTTTAACATCAACAAAAAATATTGAAAAGTTCCTAAAAATAGTCCTATGAGAAAATTTTCCCTTGATGTTCATGACACTGTCCTCACCCTTTGCACTTTCACTTTCTTAATAAAATCTGAAAAGTGTTTTCTAACAATGATTCTCTAAGTCATATTTGTCTGAATGAACACATGCCATCATTCATACAATGTTTGTTGTTTATGAAAGCTATCTTATAGGCTGTTTCTTATGTTAAAATGATGGTCTTGCTACCACCTTTAGAATTTATGGCTCTGCTTATACATCATAAGTTGAATAGCATTTGGCATTTTTCATAGTTGGAAAATCTATGCATCCATTTGCTCCTGTAGTTCAAATGATGACTGTTTAATATAACAATGTGACTTGTCCATACTGTATTGGCAAAGACCCATTGTTTGGTGCTTCACAAACATGATCCCTTGAGCTATCACCATCATGCTTTGGTAAAACTACTGATAGCATTTTCTATGTCATTGTACTTGATGAGTACCATTGTTTAGTTTTTATGGCACTGTGATCCCATTAAGCATCAATTTATCATTTATACCTGTAAAATCATCAATCTCATTGTTATGAATGATGGATTCATCCTTTATTGCATCACAATGTCATAGAAGACATTGTAAGATTATATTGTCAGAACACAAAATGAAAGCACATTGGGCTCAAACCTTGTGGGAACTACATTTTATCCCACATGCTTTAATCAGATGAATCAAAATAGCAACAATGATTTCACCTATACTTGCACAAGAAGCAAACATATTAGATAAAAATAGAGCATATGATGGATGTTTATGTTAATTCATTTTTTTTTCTTGGACATCTGTGGTATGTAAGCTATTTTAATGCAGATGAAGGTTAAGCTATATGTTTACAATTGTTTGCAGATATATTGATTGGTGATCCTTAATTGCTCTAACCAAACCTCATCTCACTCATGCAGGAATCCTAGGAACAACAAGGAGCAAAAATTTGAGACTGGACAAATGTGAAGAACTGAAGCTAATGTAGGATAGACAAGTGGAATTCGTCATTCAAGAAATGACGGGTCCTCTATCTTTATATGTGCATTTATTTTATTTGCAAATGTATAGTTTTTCTTTTATTTGCATTGAAACAATCAGTTCCACAGCTTGTGTGGAACACCATACATTTACATTGTCAATAAAGATTACAATTTTGAAAATATTGTGCATTTTCTCCTATGTTATATGCATCTACATAATACAATGTAGTAATGTAATCTTTTGATTTTCCTTTGATGCACATGAATGTGACATAGCAAAAATAAAATGTACCTTTTTTTCACTTATAAGACATAACAAATCTACCTATTTGAGCTAGTAGCTAAAATAGGTAACATTTTTTGTGACATCTGCTACATATTTGCATGCTAAACATCTTGACCAGTTTCCTAGAGCTTATTCATTGGGCACTGAGTCACCAAAAAGATGACACAACTTGAAAGCAATTCTAAACACTATTGTAACTCGCAAGATTAATGCATGACACCTTGGAAACTTATTGAAACACCAAAAATTCAAAAGGAAAACTACCTAACTATGTTGAACAACACTTATGGGAATTAAAAACATGCATTTAAACTATAGTGCAACAACACTTATTGAAAGTAAAACATGTAATCTAGCATATACAATGCAGATGAAACCTCAAAATTTTTTTTGAGGTGTATCCCATTGATTGGGATAGGTAGAGTTTCTCCATCGATCTTTGATAACTGAAATGCATTGTGCTCCTTGCATTCTGTAATAACAAACAAGCCACTCCAAAAGTTATCAAACTCACTGTGCTTTCCTAGCTTGCTTTTCAATTCATCCCATTTGAGTACAACATCACCCTCTCTGAATATTTTGGGTGTTTCTTTCTTATCAAAGACTCTTTTTGTTTGGAGTTGATGATACTCCAAGGAATTCATTGCTTTATCTCTTGTCTCTTCTAGCTCCATGAGATGAGCACTATGAGGGGGGTGAATTAGTTGTCACAAAATTCAAACTTAATACTTCAACACTTATCAATTCCATAACCACACTATTATGTTATTAAGAGAATGAAACACAAATAACATAAAGTAAATCAACACAATGAACACCATATGTTTTACGTGGAAAACCCAATAAGGGAAAAACCACGATGATTGTTAACTCACAATAAAAAGAGATTATAAAACTGAATACAGAGGCTCACTGCCAAGGGCTCACTACCTAGAAGAGGAGTCATTGTCCAAGTACAAAGGCTCACTACCTACATAAAGGACTCACTATCTAATAGGAAGGCTCACTGCCTATAGATACAAAAAAGAACAAAAGATCCACCACAACAATTAACAAATCCATAGCTTTGAATAAGGATTGTAGAAACCTTTAGCTCACTGCCTTCAATAATCCAACACAATAAAGAACTGTTGTCTCAACTCACTCACACTCACACTTCTTCTCTTATGATTTGTGGCTCACTTTTGCCACTTTGCATCACACTAACATTCAACTCTTCACTATTTGATTTTCTTTTATACCATCCTCAACCTTAGAAACTTTCTCCAAGGTCGGCCACAAATACCTCATTTCATAAATTCAAATTAGGTTGGAAAATCAACATTCCCACGGTGGAAAGTAATGAGAGTGGACCAATAAAAACATTTTTCAACAAAAATAATATCTCGAATTAACCACATGCTTCCTTAATTAAATTTTATTCTTTGAATGAAGTGTAAACACCAGGTCGGCCACACCTAATGAAAACACAAATGAACATTGATGTACATGCTTCCCAACAAAAGATGACATGTAGAATCCACAACACACTTCATTATGCATGAGAATACATCTCAAATTTCTTCATATACATCTGCAGCAAATGCAATATGCTTCAAACTCTAAACACCTTTCACTAGTCCATCCAAACTATGCAAACTTATACCGAAACACTAAGAAATAACTTTTGAATCACCAAACTTCAAACTTCTTTTCCAAAACCCAACAAACACCATCTCAAGACATATCCTAGATCCACAAGATCTGAAACAAAACAACATAGAACTATGTAGAAGAAAATTTTCTCTCAGTCCACAAAAGATCAACTCTTCCAGAACAATTCACACACCAGTGAACACAACTTTCATGTACTATCACACCAAAAGCTAAAAATTAAGATATATCACCACAAGATCACCATTATCAAATCATTAGATCCACACAAGCATAGGATCAACACAGAATAAATGCGGAGCACATACTAGAGCACATTCTAAACACATTCATCACTTTGACTTCTCTTCTTTATTAATTTTCTCAAAAGAACTTGGAAACTCATCAACACAACACATCTGCAATGACATAAAGATAGCTCCATGTACTCACAACATCTCAGCTATACATGTACAATTTACAACATATTGAACTGTGTTGACATCAATGACAACACCACCAAGCTAGCTCATACTTGCAACAATCTCCCCCTTTGTCATTGATGGAAACACATGATGTGAAAAACCATCAAAGACAACATCCTTCACAATATCCCAGGAGAACACCTTCTCTTCCTCTACAAATATTTTTCACATGACTTTCTCTCCCCTTTTGACATCAATGGTAAAGACCAACAACTCTGATTACTCCCACTTAGGAGTATACTCATACTACAACAATGAAAACATTTTCTACTCCCCCCGCAGAGTAGACCCATTTATCAGTCCAGATAAATAAATAATCTATAAATTCATTGGACTGATGCACCTTCATGTGCACTTAGTTCAGAGGGACAATGAGCCCCAAACTCTCCCTAAGATGCTCAAAAGTATCCTTCGGAAGAGCCTTAGTAAATATGTTTGCAATTTGTTCCTTTGTTGTCACATACTCCAATCTGACTTCATTCTCCAACACTTTTTCTCTCAAGAAATGATATTTGATAGATATGTGTTTTTTTCTTGAATGCATAACTGAGTTCTTTGAAATGTTTATTGCACTTGTGTTATCACAGAAAATAGAAATAGGCTCATCACATATCACTCCAATGTCTTTCAGAGTTTGCTTCATCCACAAAACCTTTGTGCAGCAGGATGTTGCAGTAATATATTTTGCCTCTGTAGTGGATAAAGAAACTAAGTCTTGGTTTTTACTCAACCATGAAATTAATCTTCCGCCAATAAGAAAGCACCACCACTGGTACTCTTCTAATTATTTTTCCAAAACCTCTGATTCTTCATCATTCACATTTCATGCTCGTGCCAACCTATGACATGCCATTTATCCAAGGGGTTTTTATAATTTTTTGATAATTCTCCCCCTAAGACCATGCTATGTCTAATTCTCGTAGGAATCATCTATATCGGATGAGGGCACAAACTCGTCAGTAGCTTTAGGTTTTTCTTCTTCCACATCTTATTCATATCTTGCATCATTTCTTCTTTGTCAACCTTCTTTACCAGATCATTCTTCTCTACCGGAGTGAACATCTTCCCTTTCTTACTTTTGCAAACCTTTGAAATATTTCCAAATTTATTGCAATTATAACAAACAACACTTTTCTGCTTACTCTGACCTCCATCTCCTCTTGACCTACATTGATTTTCTATGTGTCTAAATTTGCTAGAGGTATAGTAGTAGCCATTTGAAGAGTTGATTCATTCTTCCTTCATTAAATATGTTCCTTATTACCTGACTTATCATTCTCACCTGATATCTACATTTAGTAGTTTTATGTCCAACCTTATTACGTTCAAAACATTGTCTGGTGAAGGGACCAGAAAATTGGTTCTTCCTGCTCCTACATTTTGTTGCTTTGTGACCATATTTGTTACAAGAAAAAAAAACACCATTGAAAGAGGGATACCTTTTGTGCATTAGGTTGTATCACAAGTGATATCCTTATCAAAATTCCTTGAATTTCTTCTCTGCTTTCCTTTGTCTTGGCTCCTCTGATTGTTCATTGTATTCATCACATCTTTAGAACTTTCATCAGTATCAATTCCCAAACCACCTTTGTCTTTACTTGGTTTCTTTCCTGCAAGTAATTCTTCAAGTTTACCAGAGCTAGATTTGAAATTATTCTCATAGATTTTTTCCTTCACTAGTTCCACTCTTAAGTTTACTATCTCATGTTCAAGTCTAGAGCATTCATCAAACTTGTTTTGCACCATTGTATTTAGACATTCTTCAATTCTCTTCTTCTCTTCTACTGTCACTTTTAATCCAATTATCTCTTGTTTCAAATGCTCACTCACTTCTTTGTGTCTTTCCTTGAATTTCTTCAATTGTTCTTTCAGTTTCTGGGCACATTCATTTGCATCATCAAGATTCTCTTTCAGATCTATGTTTTCTCTTTCTACTTTCTCAAGATCCTCAAGAGCGGTCTGGAGCTCTCCTTTATCATCCATCTAGACAACATTCAAGATCCTCCTTAAGTGATTAAGGTCTACACCAAGGAACCAAAGTTATGATACCAATTGTTAAATAGGCGTAGGACAACTGAGAGGGGGGGTGAATTAGTTGTCATAAAATTCAAACTTAAGACTTCAACACTTATCACTTCCACAACCACACTATTATGTTATTAAGTAAGAGCATGAAACACAAATATCAGAAAGTAAATCAACATAATGAACACCAATTTTTTTACATGGAAAACCCAATAAGGTAAAAACCATGGTGAGGGTTAACTCACAATATAAAGAGATTATAAAACCGAATACAGAAGCTCATTGCCAAGGGCTCACTCCCTAGAAGAGGACTCACTTTCCAAGTACAAAGGCTCACTGCCTATAGAAAGGACTCACTGTCCAACAGGGAGGCTCACTGCCTACAAATACAAAAGAGAACAAAAGATCCACCATAGTAATTAACACACATCCATAGCGTTGAATAAGGATTGCAAAAACCTTTAGCTCACTTCCTTCAAGAATCCAACACAATAAAGAACTGTTGTCTCAACTCACTCACACTCACACTTCTACTCTTATGATTTGTGGCTCACTTTCGTCACTTTGCATCAGATTGTCATTCAAATCTTCACAATTTGACTTGCTTTTATACCATCCCCAACCTTAGAAACTTTCTCCAAGGTTGGCCACAAATACCCCATTTCATAAATTCAAATTAGGTTGGCAACTCAACATTCCCATGGTGGAAAGGAATGAGAGTGGACCAATAAAAACATTTTTCAACAAAAATAATATCTCAAATCAACCACACGCTTCCGTAATGAAATTTTATTCTTTGAATGAAGCGTAAACACCAGGTCGGCCACACCTATTGAAAACACAAATGAACATTGTGTAATATAGGGGGATTTTCTACTCACGAGTTCTCTTTGTTCAGAGAGCCTCATGGGGTGAACTGCCGTAAACTACCTCAATGGAACAATGGGGATAGTTTTAGAATTCAAAAGAGTAGGTCACAAAGACTTTTTGGACAAACTAACAAGCTCTCGACCAAAGGATGTCAGTGCAGAAAATGAATGAAAATGCGACACACTGGCATCTCGTACGGACCAAAAAGTGAGTTTATCTTAGAAAATGGCTAAAGTGACTACTTCTACTCGAACTGCTAAGAAATCTTAAAATGCAAGAAAGTGACAGAATTGAAATAGAGTGAAGTAAAACTAATAAAGATAATAAGAAGAAAGGAAAGAAATACTTACAACCACGTGAGTGATGAAGCCTCTGCCAAACAAATGTCTTCAAAACCTGCGTGCGCAATATCTAGAGAGAATGTTGGGGTTGTATAGGGGTTTGCCTCAGTCAAACCCCTGTTTTGGTGTTCCCACCTCCACGGATAGCCAAAAGATAGAGAGAAAGAGTGTGATGAACAAAGTGTGTGGTGAAAGCAAAACCTGCTCAGGAGTAGAACCCACACCACCAAATAAGCATGTGATAAAAGCAAACCCTGCTCAAGGAGGAGAACCCATACCACAAAAGAGGTGATAGAGCAAACCCTGCTCGAGGAGGAGAACCCGTATCACCAAGTAAATATGCAATTTAGATAAGGGATATGGAATCCCAAGATGCTCACAAGCATAAGGCAAGGGAAATAAAGCTGCAAAGAGTGTTGTAATGGAAGCTTGAGAGAGGTTGGAGCTACTACAACAAGTTTTTATGAAGCTATACAAAATGATAGAGATTGGAATGAAGCTAGAGTGAAGCTAGAAAATGGAGGAAGAGTTGCAAATGAAGTGAAAAGAGTGCTTTTAAGAAGCAAAAGAAAGCTTCCCGGGAGATTACAGAGAATCCCAAGTTGTTTTCATTGACAAACTTAGCTGACAAGTGGAAAAAATGCTTAGAAACGGTGGTTTGAGCGTTGAGACATTGTAGGACGCTAGCGCAGCACGTGGAAATCTGCGTAGTGTGCTATTGTTTGGACATGTCACGCTACAAAACAACGTGAACAGGAAAAATACAAAGTTCAACAAAAAGTTAACACATGAGGGTGGCTACTGAAAAGGGGTGTTGGAGCATCTTGAGAGGGAAAAGGCTAGTGCAAGGGCTAAAATGAGCCTACTCAAGATGCTAATGGAGTGGACACTGAATCGAAAGCAAGAATGTACACGAAATTGCGAGGGGTGCAATTTTATGTACATTTTGCCCCCACTTTAGTAGGCATATGAATCTACATTAATGTGCATGCTAAAGGAAATCTACTAAACATAAATAACATCACATGCCAAAGGATACTGTAGAGGAAGCAAATAACTCTTCGAACCATGGAAGCATGCCCCTAGGTTGAAGACCTGCAAAACCAATACATTAGACAAGAAGAACTTGCACCAGATAGCAACGAAAGAAAATAAAAAACCCACTAAAGGATTTGAGTCAGCAAGTGAAAGATACCTCGATGTAAAAGGTTGTCTCAATACTATGTGTCATCCCCAAACAATACATAGAAGAACTTTAAGATGAAGAAAGGAAGGGTATATACTCAGGATGAAGAAGATGCATATCTTCGATCTAGTATATACAAAAGAGAAGAGATAGATAGGAATGAACAAAGCGCATGGTGAAAGAAAAACCCGCTCAGGACTAGAACCCGCACCACAAAGTAGGAGTGATAAAAGCAATCGTCGATCAAGGAGGAAAACCCGTATCACAAAATAAAAGTGATAAAAGCAATCCCCACTCAAGGAGGAAAACACATATCACAAAGTAAAAGTGATAAAAGTAATCCCCGCTCAAGGAGGAAAACCGTATCACAAAGTAAAAGTGTAAGCACCTCACAGGCCTGCAGACCTGCAAGGAGGCATCCCCCAAGATCTCTCACATGGAAGAGGCCAAGGAACTACCTTATAGACCTACAGACCTACAAGGAAGGTATCCTTCATGAACTCTCACATGAAGGAAACCCCAAGAAAGCGCCCTATAGACCCGCAAACCTGTGAGAGAGCCACCCCCAAGATCTCTCGCATGGAGGAAGATCAAAGGAAGTGACCTACATGCTCTCAGACCTACAAGGAGGTATCCCCCAAAATCTCTCACATGGAGGAAACCAAAGGAAGCAAACTCCATAGAGTCAAAAAGCAATGACACGTCTACCGGCAGATAGAACATGTCAAAAATCGGTCATGTAGGTAAGTAAGAAGATAGTCACACAAACCATTAATAAGTTGAAAATATTTCAAAGGGGTCCCTCAGGAACCCGACATGAAAAAATAGGGGTCCACTCAAGGGACGCACTATTTTAAAAGTGAGGTCTAGTCAAGCTACCCCCAAGCTAGACACAAAGTTATGAAATAGGTCTAGTCAAGCTACCCCAAGCTAGACGCGAAATAATTCATTTGAGATAAAGAATTTCAAAGGGGATCCCTCAGGAACCCTTCAAGAGAAAATGGATCCACTCAAGGGACGCTTCATTTGAAAGATATAGAGAGAGAGAAGGTCCTTAAGAAGGACACACATCTCTAGACCAGGCTATCACTACCCCCTAGCATGCAGGGGAGGAGAACCATGAAAATATACAAGATAGAGGTAAACCTCGATATCACTTATCGTGCAAAGAAAGGGTAGGTGCATTAGTAGATGGCATCTAAATCATGAATTTGTTGTATTTTATCCTTCAAGGCCTTACATTCACTAGTGGAATGACCAAGCACTTGATGGTATGCATAGAAAAAATGTTTTCCTTCATCATATTTATGAAGTCTATTATGTGTAGGAGAAGGAAGAGTGATTAAGTGGGCTTTTAGAAGCTGCAAAAAAATATGATATTGTTTAGATAAAGAATGGGGAGAAGGAAGCAAGCCTTTCTCTTGTGGAGAAAATTTTGACTTCTCACAAGAAGAAGAAGAAGGCACGAAGATAGAAGACAATGGGGGAAGAATCTTTTCAACAGGATGAGGTTGAGAATAAATCATGTCACTCAACCATGGCTTCCATTTAGATTGTTCCTTCAAGAAACCAAGTCCCAAAGTATGCTTATGGGGTGTGAATTCTATAGGGACTTGAATTCCTTGTTCATTACGCCCACAACCTTTACGCTCATAGCCATATTTAGAGACGAGCTTAAAGTCGGGTCCATACCGTGTTTGCAAGTCTTGAGAAGAAGGGGGATCCTCATAAAGAGCATTGTCCCAACAACAGGGATCACACTCCTCTATGGGATCGCCATCATCCTTATTAACAAGACTTTCAACACTATCCTCTTTAGCTAAAGCATAATCCTCTTCCTCAGAAGGAGGATCAATACTAAGAACATTACAATTCGAATCCACATTATCCTGCGATGCAGAAGAATGACCATCTTCGATATTTGGTTTGGGTGATGTTGTCAGAAGGTCTAAGTGGATTAGGTCGAATTTATATTCTCGAATGAAGGAATCTGTAAAGTTTAGAGCACCCCAATCATCACCAAGACATGTGTTTTCTTGAGAAGAGGTAGGAGCAAACGTAAGATTTCTTGTTTTAACAGGATCTTCCTTAGGGACATTTATCTCAAGAGTGTCCTTTGTAGTAGGTACTGCAAGAGTAAACATCAACACACCAGAAGATACTAAAGGAATAAGAGTAGGCACAACCGAAGCATGGCCAGCAGCTTCCATCTCACATAAGTGCATAGCATCAGGGTCAGCCTTGACTGTGGCTACTTTATTATTGCAAATGAACTTAATATATTTATGCAAGGTAGATGGGACTTCACCCATAGCATGAATCTATGGTCTACCAAGAAGAAGGTTATATGGTAATTTTCTTCCATAAAATATACAACGGTAGGTACGCTAATAGATCCAAGCTGCAAAGGTAACACTATCGTACCTAGAGCTTGTCGCAGAACATTATCAAACCCACGAATAACAACATAAGAGGCATTAAGGGAAGATGAGTCAATATTAATCTTAGGAAATAAATCAATACTACACACATTGAGTGTCGAACCAAAATCAACGAGAGTACGTCTAATACCAATTTTATTAATGTTGACTATGATCATTAAAGGATCCACTTGCTTTTGTACTTTTGGAGGTGGGAGCTCTTGCAGATAGAACATGATATTCAATGAATCCACATGAATATATGCCATCAACGCATTAGCATCCATCGGCCTAGTGGAAGAAGGGAAGTGGATCTTTTTCAAAGCTTCTTGAAGCAAGTCCCATAGTGAGATCTTATCTGGAGTAACATGAAGTTGCTCGACAAGATCGTAATCACTAGGTGCTTTAGTTGTAGGTTTAGGTGCTTGAGGAAGACTTGGTTTTTTATTCATTTTATTTTCATAAGTATGGGCTACCGCTCTATAAGAGGGAGCCTTAGAAATATTAGGAGAGTTATTATCAAACAGAACATCATTAATAGAAAAGACCCTTTTAGAAGAAGGGCTAGATGGAGTCACGTAAATGATCAGTCTCTTAGGCCTTTAAGGGGCAGAAGAGACATAGGCTATATTTATTGAATCATCACAACTAGTAGAATTATTATTTGAATACACATTCTCAACATCGATCCAAACAAGATCGAATGTGGAATAATTATACGAAGAAACAACATCAATCTAGGGAGAATTAGATGTGGAAGGAGGTTCATCATTCACTAATGCATCATCTCTAGAAGAGAGTGCATTGGAATGAAGGAAAGGTTCATCATTCAAAAATGCAATGTCTCTAGGAGAGAGTGCATTGGAATGAAGGGAAGGTTCATCATTCACAAATGCAACATCTCTAGAAGAGAGTGCATTGGAATGAAGAGAGGGTAGAGTAACATTAAGGAAGGTATCAATGATTTCATCTTCTTGTAATAAAATATCCTCTGAAGTAAGAGGACTTTCATGAGAAGGATCAAAGATACCAAGTGACATGGGAAAAGCCAAGTCACTATCACATGCATGAAATGGAATATCATTAACACTTTGAACAAAATTAGACACTGAACTAATAAAATAAGATATTAAATTCATTACGATTTTTTATGCATTTTCTATGTTCTGGTAATTCACATTTTCAAAGGTCTTTGAAGTAGAATTTGAGGTCAGAACTTGCGTCGGTCCCTAAAATTTGATTGTTGAAGGCACTAGTATTTTAGGGACTAAATTATTTCTCTAGAAGACCTTTCCAATGGTGCAAACGATTCTAAATTTTGAGCACCAACTCAAAAGTTATGACCCCACCAAGTAGGGGTAAATAAATTCCTAGTTTTTCGAAGAACACTATTCTTCAAGTTGGGGTCACCAAAATGTAATATAGGGGGATTCGCTACTCACGAGTTCTCTTTGTTCAGAGAGCCTCATGGGGTGAACTTCCCTAAACTACCTCAATGGAACAACAACGAGAGTTTTAGAATCCAAAAGAGTAGGTCACAAAGACTTTTTGGACAAACTAACATGCTCTCGGCCAAAGGACATCAGCACAGAAAATGGACGATAGCACGGTGCGTTGGCATCTCAAAGGCGCGCTAGCATCTCGTACGGACCAGAAAGCGAGTTTATCTCATAAAATGGCTAAAGTGACTACTTCTACTCGAACTGCTAAGAAATCTTAAAATGTAGGAAAGTGACAGAATTGAAATAGAGTGAAGTACAACTAATAAAGATAAGAAGAAGAAAGGAAAGAAATACTTACAACCATGCGAGTGATGAAGCCTCTGCCAAACAAATGTGTTCGAAACCTGCGTGTGCAATATCTGGAGAGAATGTTGGGGCTGTATAAGGGTTCTCCTCAGTCAAATCCCCATTTTGGTGTTCCCACCTCCATGGATAGCCAAAAGATAGAGAGAAATAGTGTGATGAACAAAGTGTGTGGGGAAAGCAAAACCCGCTCAGGAGTAGAACTCGCACCACCAAATAAGAATGTGATAAAGGAAAACCTCGCTCGAAGAGGAGAACGCGTATCACAAAAGAGGTGATAAAAGCAAACACCGCTTGAGGATGAGAACCTATATCACCAAGTAAATATGAAATTTAGATGAGGGATATGGAATCCCAAGATGCTCACAAGCATAAGGAAAGGGAAATAAAGTTGCAAAGAGTGTTGTAATGGAAGCTTGAGAGAGCTTGGAGCTGCTACAACAAGTTGATATGAAGTTGTGCAAAATGCTAGAGATTGGAATGAAGCTAGAGTGAAGCTAGAAAATGGAGGAAGAGTTGCAAATGAAGTGAAAAGAGTGCTTTTAAGAATAAAAAGGAGGTTTCACGGGCGGTTACAAAGAATCCTGAGCCATTTCCAAATACAAACTTGGCTGACAAGTGGAAAACATGCTCAGAAATGGTCGTCTGAGCATTGACACATTGCAGGACGCTAGTGCAGCGCGTGGACATCTGTGTAGTGCACTAGTTTCTAAACACGTCACACTACAAAATAACGCAAATAGGAAAAGCACAAAGTTCAATGAAAAGTTAACACGCAAGGGTGGCTACTGAAAAGGGGTGTTGGAGCATCTTGAGAGGGAAAAGGCTAGTGCAAGGGCTAAAATGAACCTACTCAAGATGCTAATGGAGTGGACACTAAAGTGAAAGAAAGAATGTACGCGAAATTGTGAGGGGTGCAATTTTACGCTTATACACATTGATGTACATGCTTCCCCACAAGAAGATGACATGTGTAATCCACAACATGCTTCATTATGCATGAGAATACATCTCATATTTCTTCAGATACATCCACAACAAATTCAATATGCTTCAAACTGTAAACACCTTTGACTAGTCCATCTAAACTGTGCAAACTTATATTGAAACACTGAGACATAACTTCTGAATCACCAAACTTCAACCTTCTTTGCCAAAACCTAGAGAACACCATCTCAAGGCATATCCTAGATCCACAAGATCTAAAGCAAAACAAAAGAGAACTGCAGAGTAGAAACATTTCTCTTAGTCCAAAGAAGATCAACTCTACCAGAACAATTCACACACAGTGAACGTAACTTTCATGTACTATCACACTAGAAGCTAAAACTTAGGGTATATCACCACAAGATCACCATTAACAAATAATCAGATGTGCACAAGCATAGGATCAACACAGGAGAAATGCAAACCACATATTGGAGCACATTCTAAACACATTCATCACTCTAACTTCTCTTATTTATTAATTTAATCAAAGCACTTGGAAACTCATCAACACAACACATCTGCAATGACATAAAGATAACTCCATGTACTCACAACATCTCAGCAACATCTCAACTATAAATGTAGAATCTACAACATACTGAACATTGTTGACATCAATGACAACATTAATGACAAAACCACTAGACTACCTCATACTTGCAATAGATATCGAGACAACTCACTTTGCTTAGCTTGATAGACTCCTATTATCCAGTTTACTATAAGTTCAGAGTCACCTAGGATATGAAGGAATTTTACTCCTAGCATGATCACAACACATAAGCCAACAATAAGGGCTTCGTACTCGATGATGTTATTGGTACAAGGAAAATCTAGTCGAAAGGATAGAGGAACTAGTTTACCTTTGGGGGATATCAAAACTACACTAGCTCCAAAACCAGTTTGACACCTCAATCCATCAAAATACATTTTCCATTCAAGGTCATGATCAATTACAAAAATATTTTCATTAGGAAACAAATCCAACCCTAGAAAGCAATGAGATGAGGGAGCGTCTTCCAGTTGATCCACAACCGCTTGACCCTTTATTGACTTATGAGTAACGAACATTATGTATAACTCAGAGAGCAACATAACCCATTTCGCTAATCTTCCAGCCAGGTCAATGCTAGAGAACAGATGTTTTGAGAGATCAATTTTTACTATGACGTGCATCTCAACATGGAGAAGATAGTGTCTCAACTTCTACGTAGCCAAGACAAAAGTGAGGCATTGCCTCTCCATGGAAGAATAACAGGTTTCATAGTCAACTAGAACGCGACTAATGTAATAGACCACTCTCTCCTTCCCTGTGTCATCATATTGAGCCAAAAGAGCTTCCAAAGCATATGGTGATATGGTAAGGTAAATTAGAAAGGATCTGTCTTGCATAGCCGACATCAACACAAGAGGATTGGCCAAATAGGTTTTGATTGACTCAAAATATTTTTGACACTCTTCATCCCATATGAAGCCAACATCTTTTTTCAATAAGCGAGTGAAAGGAAGGGTGCAATTAGCCAATTGAGCTATAAATCTACAAATTTCCTAAATCTTCCCCTGTAAACTCTACAACTCAGTGATATTCCTTAGTGGAGGCATGCTAACAAGATCATCAATCTTATTTGTATCAACCTCGGTTCCACGATGAGAAACTATAAACTCCAAAAGCTTGTCGGCATTGATATCGAAGACACTCTTATGAGGGTTTAGTCTCATCTTATAGAGTCAAATCCTTTCAAAGATAAGACGAAGGTTCTCCACATCATATTGACAGGTTATCAATTTCACCAATATGTAATCAACGTAATCTTCTAAGATCTTGTGGATAAAATCATGAAATATTAGGGTCATCACTTGTTGGTAAGTTGCTCCTATATTCTTTAATCCAAAGGGCATGACCACATTGTTGGAAGATTAATTACTCTGAGAGGGGGGGTGAATCAGAGTAATATACAATTTTTCAATTAACTTAAAAAGGCCGATATAAATGATGACCTTGAAAAACAACAAAGTGAACCCACTTAATTTACAAAGTGAACTCTAACACATCAAAGAGCTTTTTAGCAGAATGATAGATTGACAAAAGACAGTGTCAAAGCATGTTATTAATTGTTCATGTAAACTTGATTGAACAATTCCTTTTAATGCTTTATTTTCACAAGACTTCATGAACACTTTCATAACAGAACGAAATACTTAGTCAAGTATCAGATCATTGCATGATTTGTATTGACTAATTTGAATGATTAATATGAAATGTGGCATAACAATTATGAATATGAAAGATTGATAATTACGCATTTGACAACATATCAAAATTAGACACATAAAAACACCACATAACACATAATTTTGTCCTGATTGGAAAAACCCTCTAGGGGTATAAAAAACCACTTGAATAATTCATTTTATTATTTAGAGCACCAACTCCAAAATTAAAAGAGCACCAACTCTGTTACAATTTAGGAGCATCAACTCCTTTTATAGTTTAGGAGCACCAAGTCCTTTCAAAAATTCTAAATAATATCAATGATTCAGAGGGTTTCTCTGTTACAATTAAACCCACATATTTCTTTCAAACCAATACATCAAATATCCTACAGATTCATTGTTTGAATCTCTAAAATACCTGATATATTAGTCAATATTTCTGCATTATGTTTACAATAATTTCAATTGTAGAATGTGTGCACAACCTTCTCAATACTGCCAACCACTAAACTCATGTTCCATCTCTGCTTTTATATACAAATGATCTCATGAATCTTCAACGGAAAATCAAGATTACAATAACTGTTTTCTTCAACCGATTGCTTTTTAACTCTTTTACCACAATTGTTCAACTAATATTTTAATCAGATAACCCATAAGGGTTTTTTGATTTTCTTTTCAACAAAGCAATCATAGTCGACACAATAACTGTCGAAGAAATGATATTAGTTTCATGCCTTTTAAAAATAATCCTCTTCATTAACAAATCATTCCAAAATATTGCAAATACCTAATTATGCAATGAAGAAATCAAACAAATACCAGATTGAAGGAGTCAACCACAACTGCCCAACTAAAGGATCCATTATCACTTTCTTAACAACTACCAAGCTCTTGTTGGCTCGTAGTCTGCTATCCATGCTTGTAACTAACTCATCTAACTCCTCAAGTGTTGGCCAAGAAGAACATGTTTACAACTGTGAACAAAATATTCTAATGGTAGCGGCTAGGGTTTCACAAAACTATTCTAGCTTCTTGGATAAGCTATGAAATTCCCTTAGTCAAACAAAACAATCAATTGAAGTCTGATAATCAAAACACAATGAATAATTTTTCAAGTCTGAGATACCCATAATACCATCGCTACCAAGTCAATCACTCAACCATAATAAAGAAACAACCTTATGATGAGTTGTCAGATACACGACACCAAAAGACACTGCTGATAGCGATAGTGGAGCATTGTAGCATCAGGGAGACACGGCTAGTGTCTCACCAACATGTGATTATGTTTGAACGACTTTTGACCGTCTGAAAATCCTACGTGGTATTTGTTCAACCAATCAGAGGAAGCTAAAGGCGAACCGTTGGCAATTTGACTATTGTGACCATTCCTGTGAAGAAGATCAACAGACCATGAGTGGTATGGATCTGTTCTGTGATCAAAGATGATGAATTGCTTCGGTGAACAATGGTGTTCGTTTGTAAAGATCTAGATAGGAAAGTTGGATGCTGCTTCTCAAGGGGGTCAACTTGCAGAAAGATCTAGAATGAGGGGAAAGCAGAAAGGAAGAAGCTATGAGTCTCAATGAAAGTTGGGATGTCTACTAGAAAAATTAGATCGACATTAATGACAGTGCTTCAAAACATTTAAAGTAGCTCTGTAAAGAAGTCTTGAGGTCAAACACGAGGGTTGTGATTTAATGTGATGGTTGTAAAAGATATAGAAACCATGCCTAAGGGAGATCTTTCACCGACATGAGTAGAGTATGTGCATTTAATGCATCCTTGACTTTGTTCAAACTCTTCTAGGGCTGATGTGTTTTGGAACTGACTCATTTTGTAAACCCTAAAACAGGGGCCGACACATTTTCTTTGGCATTTTTTATATATATGGCACTTTTGCCTCTTTGTATAGTAAGGAGAGACATATAGATTTTCTAAGGTAGGAATTTTCTGAAGATAGATGATACATAACTACATCTCTTTTCTTTGCAGTAGGATCTTCTTTTTCATCTTCTTGGTTAGAATTAGCAAGTTAGGGTTAGAAGGTAGATAAATTTGAAGAGCAGAAGTAGAGTAGGAGTTAAGTTCAGCAGAAGGAAGTGATGTATCTTCCAGTTTTTCTTAGTATAGATGGAGATAATTTGAAGACATGGATTTTCTGTACACTGGTGATCTTGCCAGATTTGTAAATGTTGTTTATCTGTTTCACCAACAGTAGAAGCAGCCATATTTAAATCTACTTCATATTGTGCTCCAAAATGGTATTTATCTTGGGTTAATTTTTTGATTTGGAAAGCTTTCAAGGAATGAAATTTTATCTTATGTTTTGTTTAAATGATGATTTGCAATCTACTGTTGAAGTTTGCACTATGAATGAATGAAACTATGTATTTAATTACAAGTTAATTTTATTCTACAATTTTAGTTTAGGAGTTCCTTGGAAGGTAACAAGTCTGATTAAGTTGGATGAATCAATATTCTCTTCAGTTTAAAAGCTTTTATCTATCTTTTTCTATTTCTTTAAAACCACCGGTTAAAGTAGGTTTAAATATATGTTTGATCTTATAACAATCTAGAAGCTCAACACCAGCAAGCCCCTTGAACATTATAGTTACATAAACCATTGAGTGAAATTAGCATAGTCGAGAACTGATTACCAGGACCTTGGGAGTTAGATATCCATGTGTTATCTTTCTCTTTCAAGAGAAACATAATAGTAATATTTTGTTTAATGTTGTTGTGTTGTTTTGACCATCAACAGATCTAGAGCTAGAAGGAGGGCCTTGAGAAATTTTTGATCGTTGTGAGTTGGAGTGGGTTAGATCTTGGAAAACTTAGCTCCGATGGGTAGCCCTTTATGTATACCTAGATTTATTCATGAAATCCCTGGTCACATGTATGATAGGCTTCCTTTATTTTTCCCTTACAGTGGAAAAAATGCTTTTAAACATGTCAATATCTGTAGGAATTTAGCCATTTTCCTCCATATTCAACATGAGGATATCGTTTGTCAATTGTTCATCAAAACACTTCAAGGTACATCGAGGCAATGGTATGTTAATCTTCCACCAGATTCTATTTGTTCATGGATAGAATTAAAAATCTTGTTCTTAGATCAATTTGATCCTTATACGCATATGCGAAACCCATCACTTCAATTTGCAGCCATGAAAAGGTTACCATGCAAATTAATTATGCAGTTCAATCACAGATTCCTTCTTATGTTTAAGCGAGTTATAAATTCAAATCTAGTTATTAATGATCGTGTGGTAAAAGAACATTACTATTGGGGTTTGCATAATTTATTGGTAGCAAGAATTAAATGTTATGGTAATGTTGCCACTATATGGGATGCATTTAACATAGCTCTCTTGCTCGTACAATCTAGACAAGACGTTAGAAATATGCCTAATCAAAGTAAGAAATATAATGATCTTGTACTCAAAAATTTCCACCCTTCACATCTCTACACTGGTCTATCCACAATGCCTAACCACATGAAAAGTCAGGCTTTGCGAAAGCCAACGATAGAGGTAAGTATTCCACTTGCCGATGAAGTTGTAACTATATCCACTCTTTTTGGTCATACCCCAACACATAATGGATTAAGTCATAATGAAATTGTAAGTAAAAGATTTGATGAGCAAGTATCTTAATTTGATGTTTCATCTAACAAAGAACATGAGATGGATATAAAGTTAGAACATAATGGAAATCTCATATTGGAATCTAGTTTCATTTGAAACATTAATACTAACGATAATATTGAAAGAGATGAAATACTGACACAAGACTACTGTCATGAGAAGTCAGCAATACCTTCCAACGCTCTGAAAAACTCTTCTGATCGTGAGGAGAATCAATGTGAGGAGGGATGGACAAAGGATGGTGAGAGATGTTGGTTGGATATCCCACACGCACAAAATCGAATAAGGAAGAAATTGGAAGAATTAGGAGATCTGAAATTATCAGAACTTGTTAAACCAACGGGATCTGGGATACATCGAAAAAATCAACATTCCAAGATGGATTTCCATGTTTTCCTGGGTAGGATGGAATTATATTTCAGACATCAGATCACTATTGAAGAAATACTTATGGAAGATCCTTGGAGTACATATCTCGTCAATCTGGAAGATGAAACAACTAGCATACATAAAAATGATAATGACTTCCTTCGAAATGATGAGAACAACTATGAGAACATGCTAAGCTCTTTCCTATCATCTGATGGACTTGGTCCTTGCAGCAAGATGGATTTGATGACAAATCAAGTTTTTCTACCTTGTGGAAATTCGCTCGATGTGGAAAATGAGTTTATCAATACATTCATAGATTCTTTCATGGTGATCAATAAGGGAGAAACATATTTTGATGAGTTAACACAAGAAAATCACTCTGTTGATTTGAATGATGAACACATAAAAAATGAGAACAGTGTAATTACAAATGAGGCTACAAATGGATCTTGTGGTGAAGAATGCAAAGTTGAGTGTCAAATTGTTTCTTCAACTCAGGAGGAAGGTCAAATGGATGTTCAAGTTATTCAAGGGCTACCTGATAATCATTTAGATCAGACTTACCCTTGTTAGGAAAATAGATTGGATTTCGATGCTAACCAAGATACTAACATTGATGAAATTAGTGATTGGTTGTGGCAAGGATTGAACGAATGGCGACTCCAAAGAATATCAAGAAAGTGACCAAGAGGTTGTCTCGGAAGTTGAATCCTTCAACATAACGAAGAGAATGAAATGAGAGAGTATTTTCTTGGTTTTGATATTGTTTATTCAAATGTGATGCTCGAAGAAAGTCCTCGCTTACCATGCACTAGTGAATTTGATCTTAACAGTGATGAGCTTGACATTAACTTGCACATTCGAATTGACGATATGCAGAAGCATGAACTCAAGAAGCATTTTCTTGGTTTTGACTCAGTGTATTCAAATGAGTTGTTCGAAGACAATACTTGTTCACCCTGTATCAATATTTCTGACATCAATGGTGATGAGCTCGATGCTTATTTTCAATCTCTTTTGGGTGACGTGTTTAAAGAAAGTGCTAATATCGATGCTTCAACTCAGGAAGAGGTAGGTTTGTGAAACTTGCAAGCTGACAACATGGGTGATTTATTGCTTAGTCCTCTTGAGGAAACCCCTATAATTTGTGACTTTGTGCGCAAGATGAAAGCAACAATGTTGGCACATGACTGTCCCAGTTGCAAAAAAAATCTCACTTCGGGTGACTCATGTGAGATCCATCATTTTGGTTTCCCTTCTGAGGTAAGTGGTTCTAATTTCTTGTTGTACGGAAAGATTGTCAGGTCAGGTAAAAAAAATGTTGAGCAAATTTTTTTAGAAGTTGAGGAAGTTGATCCTTTAGTTGATGATGTATGTACTTTGAGGAACATGATTGAGATTGATAATCCTTGTGAAGTTCAATACACTAGTTTGTTGTTAGAACCTAGTGTTGATTGTGATGGGGATATGCATGAATTTTTTTAACAAAGTTTAGATGTTTTGAATGTTGATGGCAAATTGCTAATGGATTCCTTTTATGTTGACATGCATGTACCAGAGCAAAACGGAGTGGTGTTCCATGAACTAAGACCTTGTGAAGGGGAGATCATACAACATGAGCACACCATAGTAACTGAAAATCTTCTAAATCAGGTGGTGCCTTTCCATTATCCTCTATGTCTTAATGATTTCCAGTTTGATTATGATGTTGGGGATAGTAAAATGTGTTTGTGGGTAAATCATGAAAAAGTTGAGGATCCACAACTGTTAATATTTCAATCTTCATACCCTCATAATGAATTTACTGCACATAAACTTTATATTTTTTAGTATAAAGATAAATTTGCTAGGTTTAGAACTGTGCCTAGTAAGTTAAGATTGTTGCACATAATGAAAAAATCAATCAGGTCAATGCACAAATTTTTATAGTTTTGTGTTTGTAAATCTTAGTTTTGGAGTTAGTTTAGAATTAGGATTGGTTAGTGTTGGTTTTTGGTTTAGTTAGTTTTCTTTTTGTTTAGGTTTATGTTGTTTTTTTTGGTTTCTATTGTTTGTTTTGGTTTGTTTTCTTTTGTTCTGTTGTTTTCTTTTTCCCGTGTCCTCTTGTTTTTCTTTTTGTTTCTGGGTTTGTTTGTTTTCTTTTGTTCTGGTTCTTTGCTTTTGTTGTTTGTTTGTTTGTTCTTTCTTTCTTTCTTTTCGTTTCCTTTGTTGTTTTGTGTCTGTATTGTTTAGTTCTCTGGGGTTTCTCTTTTCTTTCTATCTTGAAATGGTGGGTTGTTATCTGAAGTATACTTTGGTTATTAGGAGAGAAGTTGGTTTAGACATTTTCAAGTTTTTTGGTCGGATGATTTTGTCCTAAATTTGTTGTTTCATTCCCATTATCAATAAGAGTTGTGGAAAGTCTTGAAAACAAGGTGCAAAGTAAAAAATCTTCATTAACTGCGACTGAATTTGTCACAAATCATCAAAAGCATCTCCTTTTGTAATGGTATATTTGTCCTAGGATGATAGTGTTGTAATATTTGAGTGAAAAATACGATTCCCCAGATGCAGTTATGAGGTCCATAGTAGTTTTAAACCCATAACAGATGTTAGACATCTAACATATTGAGAAAAATTGAATGAAATACATTAAAATCCAAGAGAAAAGAAAAGAAAAGAGAACTATCTAAAAGAAAAGAAGACTCAATATGAATGGGTGATTCCAGTATCTCTACCGGGGCTATGGATGCTTGACTGGCAGTAGAGAAATGTTGTGAGAAAACTAGAGATATCTCTGTCAGAGCTATGGATGTTTGACTGGTAGCGGAACAATGCCCAGGATATCATTGCAAAACAGCTAAAGGGAGTCAATTAAAGTAGTTCAAATCTTGCACATTATTGTTCAAAAGATGAGGAAAACTTTGTAAAAGGGTGATGCACCATTAAGCACACACATAGATTCAGGGGTAGCCAGTGTTGATTTACATTTGAGATTCTAACTCTACCTTGGTTGTTAAAACTGACCTAACTAGAGTTGTGATGTCCATAAACCAAGAGTTCTAGGTAGCTGAATCTTTCAATTTCTTGAAAATGGTTAAACCATTTTCCCAGTCGAGTCGCCATTTGTTATGCCATGCATAACCACCCAATTTTATTTTATTTTGGAACAAAATGGTTCCCCCTGTTCTTTTGTTTTCATCGCCTTTGGTTGTTTGGTTGGGTCTTAGGAGTTCTTTTGTTTTCCTCCTAAGTCTATCTTTTGTTCTGTTGAAGCTGGGTCTAGGGCTAAATCTGGACATGGAACTCTTTTAAGGTTTCTAGTTCAGATCTTTTCCCGACTCTGACTCCGCCCTTTTCTTTTTGTTTCTTCTTTGTTGGTTGTTTTCAACTAAAATTTGGGTTGGTCCTTTTCTCCTATTTGTTGGTCGTTTTCCTTTGGTTTTTGTGTTTTGTGCCTTAGGATTTTTTCCTTGGGCCTTTTTCCTTTTGCTTTGACGGACGCGAAACCGGGACTGAAATCAAACTTGGAATTCCTTCCAAGTTTTGGTTTCCATTTCGTTCCCGGTTCCAGTTCTGATCCGGTTCTGGTTCCGCCGCTTCCCTTTGTGTTTATTCCTTTTTTTCTAGCAGATGCGGGATGCAGAACGAAACTGAACTCTGAAACTTTTCTAAGTTCCAGGTTCCTGTTCCGTTCCGGTCCCAGTTCCGCCGAACTTTCTCATTTTTTTTCCTTTTTGTTCCAATTGTTTGGTCGCGATATGTTTTTCTTCCCTTCCCTTTTTCTTTTTCGTCCTTTTTTCGTCTCTTTGTATGTTGTCGGAGGCGGGATCAGGATGGAATCCGAACCTAAAATTTGGAAAAGTTTCAGTGTCGGATTTGGTTTCATTCCCACCCTCGTTGTGGTTTGCCCGAGATCAGTTTTTTCCCCGATCCCGCTTGCATTTTTTCCCGGGTTACATTACCTTTTGCGGACGTGGAGCTGGAATGTGGGCTGTACTTGGAAATGATGGTTATTTCCATGTTCAGTTCCCATTCTGACTTCGGTCCCGGTTTCAGTTTCATCTTGGCTCCACCCCCGCCGGTATTAAAGGAAAGTGTGTTTCTGGTTCGGATTTGGTTCTGCCTCCACCAGAGTTGGGTTTCTTTTTGCTAAGGATATATGAAAGGCAGGACAAAGAATGATGTATTTTCTATGCTTTAGAGGACTAATGAAGGAATTATTTTGTAGGATTAAAGCATGTTGAGAACATCTGATGTTGTTTCTCAAGGAAGTCTATTGGAAAGCGTGCCTCAATCAAATATGGCATAAAACTCCAGAAAGAATAAAGTCAGTGAGACCCTCTGGAAGTCTTGTCAACTGGTAGTTGTGTTCTATTCATTTGAAATGCTTAGGTCACCAAGACATTTTGATCGATGTGAGTTTTCTATCTCTCTCCACTTGGGGAGAACTCTCACCGACAGTTGTTCACAAGGTTGTCATTGGGGAGACTCTTGGCCGAATGGTTTACACTCGATATGATGTCTTTCCGACTGATGAAGTCTCGTCGATGGTTTAACTCTTCAGTGTGACCCGAAAGCTCATTGGAAGTCATAGCGATTGTTGAAGTCTCACCGACAGAAGGACACTTCGGTATGACTCTTGCCGACAGTTGTAGGTTATGCTAATAGCAATGGTGGAGCATTGTAGCTTTGGCGAGACACGGGTAGTGTCTCACCAACATGAGATTCTATTTGAATGACTTTTGACTATCTAAAAATCCTACGTGGTATCTGTTCAACCAATTAGAGGAAGCTGAAGGTGAACCGTTGGCAATTTGACTATTGTGACCGTTCTTGTGAAGAAGATCAATAGACTGTGAGTGGTATGGATCTCCTATGTGATCAAAGATGATGAATCAGTTTGGTGAACAGTGGTGTTCATCTGTAAAGATCTAGATAGGAGAGTCGAATGCTGCTTCTCAAGGGGGTCAACTTGCAGAAAGATCTAGAACGAGAGGAAAGCAGAAAGGAAGAAACCGCGATTCTCAATGACAGTTGGGATGTCTACTGGAAAAAGTAGATCGACATTAATGATGGTGCTTCAGAACATTCAAAGCAGCTCTGTAAAGAAGTCTTGAGGTCGGACACGAGGGTTGTGAGTTAATGTGATGGTTGTAAAAGATCTAGAAACCATGCCTGAGGGAGATCTTTCACCGACATGAGTAGAGTATGTGCATTTAATGCATCCTTGACTTTGTTCAAACTCTTCTAGGGTTGACGTGTTCTGGAACCAACTCATTTTGTAAACCCTAAAATAGGGGCTAACACATTTTCTTTGGCATTTATTGTATATATGGCACTTTTGCCTCTTTGTAAAGTAAGAAGAGACATATATATTTTCTAAGGTAGGAATTTTCTGAAGATAGACGAGACATAACTACATCTCTTTTCTTTGCAATAGGATCTTCTTTTTCATCTTCTTGGTTAGAATTAGCAAGTTAGGGTTAGAAGGTAGATAAATTTTCAGAGCAGAAGTAGAGTAGGAGTTAAGTTCAGCAGAAGGAAGTGATGTATCTTCTAGTTTTTCTTAGTATAGATGGAGATAATTTGAAGACATGGATTTTCTGTACACTGGTGATCTTGCCAGATTTGTAAATGTTGTTTATCTGTTTCACCAACAGTAGAAGTAGCCATATTTAAATCTAATTCATATTGTGCTCTAGAATGGTATTTATCTTGGGTTAATTTTTTGATTTGGAAAGCTTTCAAGGAATGAAATTTTATCTTATGTTTTGTTTAAATGATGATTTGCAATCTACTGTTGAAGTTTGCACTATGAATGAATGAAACTATGTATTTAGTTACAAGTTAATTTTATTCTGCAGTTTTAGTTTAGGAATTCCTTGGAAGGTAACAAGTATGATTAAGTTGGATGAATCAATATTCTCTTCAGTTTAAAAGCTTTGATCTATCTTTTTCTATTTCTTTAAAACCACCGGTTAAAGTAGGTTTAAATATATGTTTGATCTTATAACAATCTAGAAGCTCAACACCAGCAGGCCCCTCGAACATTATAGTTACATCAACCATTGAGTGAAATCAGCATAGTCGAGAACCGATTACCAGAACCTTGGGAGTTAGATATCCATGTGTTATCTTTCTCTTTCAGGAGAAACAAAATAGTAATATTCTATTTAATGTTGTTGTGTTGTTTTGACCATCAACACAGTCTTCAGGATGAGATATTGCGACATCATTACCAATGTTAGATAGAGGATCTTCCTCATCAATACTCAAAATAAACTCTCCAAAGTACACTTTACTATGCAAGTGATATGGGAACCATTTCTTGTGATGATAAGGAGGCAACAGGGAATAAGCACCTAGAAATTCCTCTAGCACTTTATTTGAAGAGAAGACACCAAGAGGGACCTTCTTGGCCTACTTGTTTTCCTCTATTAACTCAGGATGAACCAGGCTCAGTGGGTTGACTGATATCATATTAACAGTCCACCAAGGCTTTGTTTTGGATTGTTCTACAGAGCATCACAAACCCAGATAGCATTGTCATGGCTTGAATTGGATAGGGACTTTAATTCCTTGTTCGATGCACCCTAGGCCTTTCTTCCCATAGCCATATAGAGAAGCAAGATCATATCGAAACTTGTAACGAGTTTTCAAAACTTCGAGAGGTGATGGTTCCATGTAAAGCATCTCATTCCATCAATGGATGTCAAACATCTCTACGGGTGTACCTCCACCTTGTTTACCAGGCTCACAAATATTAACCTCTTTCGCATAAGGGGGAATATTCTCCTCTACATAGGAAGGAGTGATCTCTCGCACAGGATCACACTTCTCCTTTTCTATGGGAGCATCATCCACCTTTGCATCAAGGGTACCTAGAAGGTCTATGCAAGAAGGGTTTGCCTTGTATTATGCAACAAATAATTCAAATAAGTTGAAGGAGCCCCAATCATCACCAAGGAAAGCATTCATTTGGGAAGCGAGTGAGGGAGACTCAGGGTCCTCTGCTTTAGGTGGTTCTTCATTTCCAACACTCGCTCTAGGAATGACTTCCACAGAGGTTATTGATGAAGAACAGGGCACAACATTGGTATTCAAAGATGGAATACAATTCTTGAGAGTAGACACAACTGAAGCACGACCGATAGCTGCTAGTCCACAGAGGTGGACAACTTCCAGATCTGCTTTAACTGTAACTACTCAATTATTTGCAACGAACTCCAAAGAACGGTGTAAAGTGGAAGTCACCACACCCATAGCATGGATCCAAGGTCTCCCTAAAAGGAGGTTATATGGTAATGGGCCAAGCATCACATAAACCAACATGGGTAAGGTAAGGGGGCCTAGCTGCAAAGGTAGTATTATCATAGCTAGAGCTTGGCGGCCGACGTTATCAAATCCACAAATGTACAAGGAGGAATCCCCTAAGGAAGATGAATCAATTTTAATTTTAGGTAATAGGTCCATACCAAAGACATTGAGAGTCGAACCAATGTCAATGAGGGTATGCCTAATATTGATGTTGTTAACATTAATTATAATCATTAGGGGATCTACTTGCTTCTACACACTTGGAGGCAGGAGTTCTTGCAGGTGGAATGTGATATTCAATGAATATGATCCAACAAGGCATTAACATTTGTAGCCCTAGCGGAGGTAGGCAAGAGAATCTTTTGTAAAGCTTCCTGAAGCATCTCTTGATAAACCAAAGCGGTCTAAAGCAAATCCCAAAGTGAGATCTTAGTCAGGGTAACACAAAGTTGCTCGACAAGATCATAATCACCTAGTGCTTTGATCACAGGTTTAGGTGTTGAAGGAAGGCTTGGTTAAGAAGATGGTATAGGAGTAGAAACATATAGTTGTGGCATAGGGTTGAAAGGTTGTTGATTCAAGTTTTGTCTATTACTCCTTGTAGGATATGTGTTCCAAACAACATTATAAGATGGAGAGTCCATAGCTTTCACGAATCTTGAATATAGGTCTAATGAATCGCTATGACATGAAATCCGATAAATAGAAGAGTCAGTCGGGGTCACATAAATGATGGGTTTCTTAGGGCTCGGAGGAGCCACAAAGACCACCACCACATTTACTAAATCCTCAGCCTGCCACAAGGAAATTTCTTCAGGAGATTTACATATAGGGGAGAGTGCTTCTAAGAAGTCATCTAGAGCGTCTTCCAACATATCAAAATCTTCCTTAGAATAGTCATTATTACAAACGTGCAACATCACAAAGAAAGATCTGGCGTTCATGTCGGGTTCACCAAAATGTGATATAAGAGGGATTCACTGCACACGAGTCTCTCCTTTCTCGAGAGATCACCAGGGAACGAACTTCCCTTATACACCTCAAGATTAACAAGAAACTAAGATTCAGTTATGCTTCGAGAAAATCAACTAGAGACCCTAAGAGAGAAAAACCAAGATATTTTGTCCCAAAAGAGGGAGCTCTTAGCCAAAAGACATCAGTGTAGTTTCTGGACACCAATGTGGCACGCTATCGTCTAAAGGATGCGATGGCATCCTAAGCAACAGAGAACTTAGGAACTCGAATGGACAGAGACTAGCTTTACTTTTGTGTTCAAGTCTAAGGTGTGCTAAACAATATAACTAGTCATTAAACCAAAAGTAGCAATGAACACAAGGATGCTTGAAGAAAGCTTACCTTTCCCTAGATGGTTGGATCTTCACTCCAAGTTCCTTTTTGTGACCTACACACAAAAGAACGAAGAGAAATTTGTTGGGTGGTTGTATGGGGGCCTACCTTAGTCAAACCCCATTTTGGTGTTTCCACCTCTATGGATAGCCAAGTTGGAAAGGAATGTAAAAGAAGTAAGCAAAGTGCATGGTGAAAGAAAAACCCACTTAGGAGTAGAACCCGCACCATGAAATAGTAATTGAACAAGTATGAAAGGAAAGTGAAAGAGAGAGAGTATTACCCATGGGCCTAGACCCTTTCTGGAGCACAAGGACACACCGTTGAGTGCTTCCTTGAGAGTTGTTGTTGCTACTAGGAGGACCTTAGTCTGGCATGGCTTTGCTTGTGAGAGCATTGCTATCAAAAGTGAAGAGAACTTTGAATTGGAGTAAGTGAATGAGAAAGCTTGAGTGATGTCTTCCAACCCCCAAATGAGAGCCAAAAAGGGGCTTTTAATGATTGCAAGGGTCGTTACTTTCAGAATGTAACTGTCAAGACACGTGTCTCAGGGGCTAGCATTCCAAATTTCATGTTTTCAACTCAGGAAACCAACAATACGCTAGCATGCCACATGGACATCTGTGTGACGTGTGTGTGTCCAGAGCCTAGATTCTTGGAAAATGTGTCATTAGGCTTTTGTTGCTTAGCCACAAGTCTGCATGGAGTCAGAATCATGAAATTCCAACCCATGGGATTTTTTCATTAATGTTCTAAGGTGTCATAAATGCTAGGAAAGGATTCCAAAATGTGGAATTGTCCCTAGGTGCAATTTGGCAATATTACATATAATACCAACATTTTCCCTTGCTCTTTTATCCTTTTGACTTAGATTTGGATGTACCTCTCGAATCTTCCCCTTTCTCTATGGATTGACCCCTAACCACCATTGCTTATAATGTGGAGGTTTCTATGTTAGATTTCCTTTGCACCTCTTCAAACAACAAAGCTCCCACAATAGAATCAAATTCAAGGGTGTCAATTGTACTAAATCTAATAGAAGTGGCTAAGGGATTCCAGGATTCAGGCAATGAACAACATAATTTAATTGTCTTGTCTTCATCTTCGACTTTTACACCCATACTAGCTACTTGACATATAAGAGTATTGAAAATATTTAAATGATCAACAATTTTTATACCTTCTTTCATTCACAAACTATATAGCTCCCTCTTAAAGTAGATCTAATTTGTCAAAGATTTTGTCATATAAAGACTCCATTTTACTCCATAAGCCTATAGTTGTTTCCTCTCCAACAATATTGAAAAGAAAATCATCTACTAAACACAACCGAATTTTGCTAAGATTTGTTGTACCAAGATCCTCTTAATCTTCATCAATCATATTTATAGATTTCTTTGACTTTCCTATCAATGCTTTGTGTAATGCTTGTTGCACTAACAAATCACATATCTTGAGCTTCCATAGCTCAAAATCATTCTTCCTATTGATTTTTTCCACGTTGAACCTTTCATTCAAAACCTTTTCCATTTGATGTTATAAAAAAAACACCAAATCCTAACACAGATACTGCAAAATAGTTGCTTTGATACCACTTGTTGTGGAAATGGAAACATAAAACCCACAAAACTAATAATATTGCAACACAAAATATTTGCAAAGAAATAATGAAGAAACTAAAATGGAATAACAAAATAATAGAAAAGACACAAATTTATGTGGTAAAACCTTGACAATATACCAAGGAAACATCCATGGGGAAAAGTATCAGTATTCTTATTGCTCAAAGAAATTGATTACAACCTTCAAACAGTTGTTTCTCTTCAATTAAATCCATTACAATTAATTTATCCTTTAAGGCAACAAGACATATATAATATCTTCAACTTGTGTCAAACTTTGAAAAAAAAAACTTTGTTTTTATTGTTTTGTTTTTATCTTTTGTTTTATTCCTTTATCTTTTCAAAAGATAAACTCTGATTTCTTTAAAATTTATTGTTGTCATTATCCAACATGGCCAACCATGGCTCCTATTTTCCCCTCTAGGAATTATATCCATTGAGGAAAAACATAAGTCTTTGGCCAAGATTGGTATTAATTTCCTCAAAAGTGCCACTAGAGCTACTCCCAAAACTAGCATTAATTGGCCTTTCACCATTTTGGACAATGAAGTTGATGAAGAAATTGAAGATATTGTGAAAGGTTGTAAAATTTCCTCTTGAACTATTTTACATTTTTTCCATTTTAGAAATTTAGGGTATTTGGAATCAATTATCTTACTAGTTTGGTATTTTTTTATATTATCTCATTAGTGTAAATATTTGGTCCATTTTTTGGGTTATTTCCTCTACACTATAGTTTGTATGCTTGGCCCTCCTTCCTAAATCATTCCTCTATAATAATTTTCTTGAAATTTTATACAAAAAGTATGGCCCCTAGGTTAGTTTTTATTGATAAAAATATACAAAGTTGATTAATTCATTGGATATTTAAGGAGCACTACCATAATAATTAGAATCAAATTACTGACTCAAATTAAAAATCATAGCAATATCTATTAATATCTTCTTGGAATAATTACAAATTTAATGATACAATCAAGCATATATTTAATAAGTGCATACATAGTTACAATAGGACTTTGGGCCCCATCAATTGACATGTTAACTTTTCTAGCCAATAGTGCTACCACCTACACTCGCCATCATCATTTTCTTCTTTGATCCCCTTAAGACATTTATGTGGTTAAGATCTCAAAGTATTTACCAAAAAATAATATAAACACACATGTAAATGTTTTTACAATCTACATTAATCTCTCCATAGCTTGAAAACACATTAACTATAGATTGCATTTTCTATTCTACTACATGGAAGGAGCATTATAATTAACATCAAATAAATGAAATAAATATATAAAACCTTGTAAATATCTTCTCTTAGATATAAAAAATTACAAAAATAATACAATCATACACATAATTAATAAATACACATGATCAATAATAATAGGATCATGACCATGTAGCTTTTTCAAATATCTTGTGAGTCTGGCTTTCCTAAGGATTTACCACAAGTTGGAATTTCATTTTTCCAAGTCATAAAAGTTAGACTCCACATGGTTTATCTCACCTCTCATGTATACAAATATTTGGCTAAGATCGGGAGGTGCTTGCTTGCAATTGACAATAGAGGGACTACCAACTTAAAATCAATCCACATAGTGCACTTTTTTTGGATGCATATGCTTATGAAGCTTAGGAATATTCTCAAAAAACCAAGAATCTTCCTCATGAATATTGAAGAACTTCCCATCCCAAAAGTATAAGAGGCTAGCAATAGGATTATGGATCCCCATAATTGATCTCATTTTGTGTAACTTTGATGGTCTCCATAGGTAGGAGATCGCCATCCTCCCATTAAGAATAACCCTCCTTAGAGACACCCCAATTAGAAAATAAGTTAGAAACCTAATTTTCTTCATAGTAGGTGCATTGAATTTATATTTCACTAATATAATCCAATAGACTAATATAATCCACAATCAAGTGATTGATAGCCCAACAAGGAGAATGATTTTTTTTAAGATAATTAAAAATAATTATAGAGTCTCCTTCAATTTCCATATGTTGAATTCACATCTATGTAGTTGGGAGGATGCCATGAAACATCATGCTAGCCTCTACAAAATGATTAGTTTGAGTACCAAGGATGGTAGCATAAGAACCCATTTCTTTGCAAATATGATCTTTAAAAATTCCTCTTACCAAAAATCCATCTCCAAACACTAACCAAAGTAGATGGTTTATAGGCACAAGCCAAGCCAAGGAACAAGAAGTGGTTTTGAAAATCATGGGCCCAAACTTGGCCAATATTTCTCCACCATAACCTATGTGTCCTACCTCATGAATGCACCTTGATCAATAAAATGCAATGTCTCCATTATATTCCTTTGACCCCTACAATCAAGGAGTCTGCCCAATCAAACTAAAAGCTCTATCTTGAAGCATTCAAATTCTCTTACATTCTCTTACACATAATTGTTTTAGTCATCCAGAGATGATTAACCCATGTCTCTTTGTAATCCCCAAGATAATTGGTCAATGTAACTCCTATGTGTCATAAGTGACAATGTAAGTGGTCAAATAAACCTTATAAATGGAATCTCAATGTTCCTATCCAATGTGGTGTCATGACCCATTCCATGAGGGATCTGTTACCTATTTTACCTACTAGCTCAAATAGGTAGAGTTGTTATATTTTACAAGTGAAAAGAAGGTACATTTTATTTTTGCTATGTCACATTCATGTGCATAAATGGAAAATCAAAAGATTACATTACTACATTGTATTATGTAGATGCATATAACATAGGTGAAAATGCACAATATTTTCAAAATTGTAATCTTTATTGATAATATAAATGTATGGTGTTTCACACAAGCCATGGAACTGACTGTTTTAATGCAAATAAAAGAAAAAATATACATTTGCAGATAAAATAAATGCACATATAAAGATAGAGGACTCATCATTGCCTAAATAATGAATCCTAATTGTCTGTCTTGAATCAACTTCAGTTCTTCACATTTTTCCAGTCTCCAGTTGTTGCTCCTTGTTGTTCCTAGGATTCCTACATGAGTGAGATGAGGTTTGGTTAGAGCAATTAAGGATCACCAATCAGTATATCTACAAACATCTATAAACATATAGCTTGGCCTTCATCTACATTAAAATAGCTTGCATACCAAAGATGTCAAGGAAAACAAAGGAATTAACATAAACATCCATCATGTGCTCTGTTTTTATCTAATATATTTGTTTCTTGTGTAGGTATAGGTGAAATCATTGTTGCTATTTTGATTCATCTGATTAAAGCATGTGGGATAAAATGTGTCTCCCACAAGGGTTGAGCCCAATGTGCTTTCATTTTGTGTTCTGACAAGATAATCTTATAATGTCTTCTATGACATTGTGATGCAATCAAGGATGAATCCATCATTTATAGTAGTGAGGTTGATGAATTTACTGGTATAAATGATAAATTGATGCTCAATAGAATTGCAGTGTCATAAAAACTAAACAATGGTACTCATCAAGTACAATGACATAGAAAATTCTATCAGTGGTTTTACCAAAGCATGATGGTGACAGTTCAAGGGATCATGTTTGTGAATCACCAAATAGTGTTGTATATGCTAAGAACAATGGGTCTTTGCCAATATAGTATGGACAATTCACATTTTTATATTAAACAATCATCATTTGAACTATAGGAGCAAATGGATGCATAGATTTTCCAGCTATGAAAATTTTCAAATGCTATTCAGCTTATGATGTATAGGAAAAGCCATAAATTCTAAATTTGATAGTAGGACCATCATTTTAACATAAGAAACAGTCTATATGATAGCTTTCATAAACAATAAACATTGTATGAATGATGGAATGTGTTCATTCAAACAATTATGACTTAGAGAATCATTGTTAGAAAACACTTTTCATATTTTATTAAGAAAGTGAAAGTGTAGAGGGTGAGGATAGTCTCATGAACATCGAGGGAAAATTTTCTAATAGGACTATGTTTCAAAACTTGTCAATATTTATTGTTGATGTTAAAGCATTTGAACTAGAGGCCTTTTTTCTTTTTGACAATAAAAACATTGATGGAGTTCACATAAAACATTCTAAGAATGTTCTCTATCAGTATTTTACTAAGTAGATCAGGATATGGAATCGGTTTGTTTGGTACTGAGAATGGATTGAGGTTTAAACATGTCAATTTTCAGATATAGTATAGAAGTAGCATTTTTCATGAATGCATCATAAATTAAAGCCTGTAGCATATATTCATTTCATTCATGAAATGGAAATGCAAAGATGCTTTTGTATAAGAGAAATGGAAACCCAAAATAGAAAGGCAGGGTCTCTTCGATCATTTTCGGGAGGAGCAAGGTAGAAGCCACAAAGCCTCGGCCTGCAAAATATATGGAGGGTGCTATGGGTTTTTAAAACCCAAAAACTTACAAATTAGCAGAGCCCTCAAGACCTGCAAAGATATGTGAAGTCGTGGCATGGAAATGCTTATGAAAGAAAAAATAGAATATATCCATATATTTGCAAATAGAGCTCGAAGTGAGTTTTTTAAGCACAGCTAATGAAGAAAAGAAATGTATTTCTTTTTGCAATTCGAGCCTTAGATAGATTATTGCTCAGAGGAGAAAGAATGAAGCCACATTTTCTATTTTCTTCCAAACCCTCAAGTTTTAGCATGACCGTGGCCATAGGAGTATGTAGAGGTAAAGGGTATTTTATCCATTTCTTCTAATGACAGCAGGATTTTTAGAATCTTTTCAAAATAAAACTTCAAGAATCTGCAAGAAAATGAAGGAATAACACAGAATTTGCAAAGACGTAGCTACAGAATGCATAGAATCCCTCATTTCTATAGAAATTTCAAATACCTAGAAAATATAAAGCCACAAACTATGGTTTTATTAAAATATTCAAATTTTCACACAAGAGAAGCATCGAGTATGAGCAACAAAAGGAAGGTATTCATCATTTTTGGATAACAAAGCTCGAATGAGTGTATTCTCTACAAAAAATGAAATAAAAAGATTGAAAGAGCCTTCATAGCCGCGGCCTAGAGAACCAAAGTCATGATTTCTCTTTAAAAAACAACAAAACTGGAGGTAAATGCATAAAAGCACAGGAAAATGAAAATATGTTCATTATTCTACAAGTAGGCTTGAGCTCGAGTCAACTTTCTTTTAAAAAAAATGTAATGAAACAACAAGGAATGCTTACCTAGGCATAAAAAGGTCATTATTTTCTAGTAATGTTGAAGAAATCCTCTCTGCAATCTCCATAAATCCGCCATTGAAGGCCTTTGTTGAAAACCCTTGGCGGCACCCAGAAGGTTTCCAGAAAGTTGCTAAGACAAAAATGAAAACAATGAATACTTTTCCCACGGGTTCGGTGTTAGGGTTTTCTTTACCCTAATTTTTCTACCAACAATATTTGGTGCTTTTCACTTATGTTTTTAAAATATGCATACAACTAATGCCCTAGGCTAAGACTTTAAGTCTTATGCCTTAGGATGTGTTCCCCTCTATATGTTGTGTAAGTCTTTCAAAGACTTATGTTTTGCTTTTTGATTTGTCACATGGGCTGAGCCTTTCCCTAAATTTTTCATTCTTTTTTTGAAAAATGTAAAACATTTAACTTAAGTGATAATTTATAAATCACTTAAGTTTAAATGTTACTTTTAATGAAAAATGAAATACATTGAGTTTTCAATGCATGGTGAAGGCAAATATGGTTATGGTTTAATTTATGATTTGCAAGCATCTTGGGGGGAGTTAGAGGAAGTTTGCAAACATAAGGCAAGCATATAGGGAGCCTTTATTTACTTTTGGAGCACTTGCAGAAGATTTAGGCATCAGTTTCTTGTGCCTTTATGATAGGGTTGGTCAAACTTGACCTTTTCAGCTTATTGGAGTCTTTTTGGAGGAGATGCAGTTGCTAGATTCATGGAATTTTGGGGGCATCCAAACCCAATCAATTTTTAGTTGCTATTTTGGTGTATTTTGAGAGGGAATTGTGAGATATAGTCACTTTATGACTCATTGTACTCAATTCTTCTTTATGCAACTTTAGGACTTAGTGACTTTGGGAGTCCTTTGTCATATTTTAGCATACTTTTGTAACTCATGTTTTGGATATGAAATACAGTGAAGGCCTTGGATGCAATTGATATTAGATTTTTCCTACTTGTTCTTTGCATTATTGTGTACAGTCAACTGATTGATCAAGTTATTTGTGAGGTAATGTGCATTTCCTTATAACTATGTCTCATATTTTAGTACCTTTATGCAAAAATGTATGCTAATGCAAGTTGCAAATTGTGTCAGAAAAGTGTAAATGGCTTTTAGCTGTGAATTGATCTTCCTCCTAGGAGTTTGAGCACTAAGACCTTTTTGTGAAGCACTTATGCAAAAGCATGCAATAATAAGTTGTGCAAGTGTAATTTTTGTCATTGTAGCAAGTTCATGAAATTCTGAGTTTCATAGTCCTTTTCAGTTTGGTGTATCACCATTTTAATTTCACTTTCAACTTTTAGTTTAAGTTTTCTCTATCCCTTTTCCCTATCAATTTAGTAGAATAGAATAGCTTTAGGTGATAACCAGCTAGGAGCCAGCCTTATCTAGAGATTCACTCCAAGTTCTAGGTGACCCATAGCCTAGGAGTGATTCCATGTTTCTCTTGAGTGCTAAGTCATGCAACTTAGCTAGGGTGCAACTTTAAGAGAATAATTTTGGCACGCTCAGTGGGACTATTGAATCAAGACAGTTTTGAAATTTCAATCTTCCACCAGTTTTGATATGCAACTAGCATATTTTAGACCTTTTTAGAGGTTGGTGAAGCATATTTGCAACTCTGAGTGGGTAGATTAGAAGAAACCAATGCAATACAACATATGAAAAAGATACAAACTAGGAGTAGTGACATTCCTTTTGAATTTTTACAGTTGTCCCCACCCAAAAGACAAGGTAGAGCAGCAAAATGAACTCCTATTTCATCCAAAAGAGTTCAGTCTACACCTCCTAGTTTCAAACTAGTAGTTGTAGCAAGTGTTTTTGTCCCTTTAATTGTTGTACCTGTTAGACCAGTTCAGTTCAATACAATGGCAGCACAAAGGAATCAACCTTTTGTTCCATTTAATGGAGGCATTCCATTAAACTTGTAGTAGCATGATGATATTCCTATGGTTGCATTGAAAAGTTTACCTTTTTCACAGGGAAGGATCAAACTCCTCCCATTGAACATATTAGGGACATGGCTTCATTATGTGGAGTCAATCACATCACTCAAAAAAATTTTGCAGTGAGATTGTTGGCTACCTCATTGAAGGGGAAGGCCCTTCAGTGGTTTAAGGGTTTAGCAGTTGGTTCTATAGCAACCTGGGATGAGTTGGAAGTATCTTTGAACAAGAAATTTGAAGAAAAGTCTGATCACTTGTCACTAGTTGAGAAGATGACAACAATTAAGAGAGCTCTTCAAGAGAAAATGATGGATTTTAATTTCCATTTTCAGAAAACATGGGATAGGATTCTTGTTGCGGTAAGACCTTCCCCAGAATATGTATTTCTCTATTATTTAAAGGCTCTTAATAGTGACATTTCAATGATGATACAATCCATGGGAGGTACCACTTTACCTGATGCATTGGATATCGCAGTGAGGGAATAAAATAGTCTTATCTAGGATAGTAAGATTGCACCTAGGCCGCCAATGCCTATTTTCCCATAAATTCAACCTTCTATGCCTTTGCAAATACTACCTTTTGCTCTTGTACCTGTTGTTCCATCATTACCAATTGTTGTTAATCAAGATAAGGTTGTCCCAACTCAATTTCAGGAGTTGCAAGAGATTAAAAGCAATCACCAAAAGATTGAAGGCTTATTGCAGTCATTTGGAAATGAGTTAGTAACCATGAAAAAGTAGCAGTTCCAGAACACACAACTATATCAACCTCAAAATCAAGGCCAAAATCAGCCATACCAAGTTAACAGACAACCTTTTTAGGGAAGCAACCAAGGTGCAAGGAAAAATGTTAACCCAAGGCCGTTTCAAGCATATAATCTAGCTCCAATCAATTCAGCTAGAGATCTTGTTCCAATCCAAAATAATCTTGCAGTTGACTATGAGTGGTTTTTTTTGTGCAATCAACCCCACAATCAAGCTATATGTTCAAATGGGGTTATCAATCAAGCATTGATGGTGCAGAACACCTCAAATATGCAAAGTGTACCTAATTAGGAGTCTCCACAACAACATAATCTCCCTCCAAGTGATACAACTCTCTTGAATTGGAAAGGAGAGAAATTATGTGGAGTGCATATGGATGATTCTCGAGTTGCAGCTAATACAAGAACCAAAAAGAGGGATTTTGAGATTGAAGAACCAGTAAACAAAGAAAAGGAAGTTGTTGGACCATCCACCTCTCAAGTACCATGGATACTGCAAAGGAACACACAAGGTGCTACAAAGGAGTAGCCTCACTTGTAAGCAGGCCATGTTGTTGCAAGGACTCATCAAAAGGTAAATTTTTCCTTTAACATTGTTGAACACATGAATAAAGTGAATGTGTCTATGTCAAAGTGGGATTCCTTGTCTATCCCAGGTCAAAAATACTTGTTACAATCTTCTTTAACTAATTCAAATGTTTCAAGTGATGCACTAGTAGCTCAGGCTAAGGTTGTTTTCACAAATGCACCTCAGGACAACAATAAACAATCAGGTAAAGATGTCAAACCACCCCCCTGTTTTATGTGACTTTGATAATAGGGGATAAATTAGTCCATAATTGCATGGTAGATAGTGACGAAATCAATTCTATCATGCCTAAATAGATTGTTGATAAGTTGAATATGAAATATCAGCCTCTTGAAAAGGGTGTAGTCTAGCTTGATGGATCAACCATTAACACCGTAGGTGTCATTAAATATTTAAGTCTTACACTTCATTCTTTCCCAAAAAGTTTCATCCCTCAAGACATATTTGTCACTGAATTGCCACCTTATTTTTCATTATGCTTGTCAAGGGATTTCACTACCAAAATAGGGGGTTATTTGTCTTCTAATTGGTCTCATGTGTTGTTTAGTGCTAGGTATGGGACAAAAGTGACTATAAAATCCGAGTTACTAGCCAATGACCACATTGAGCCTTATATCCCAAGCCCTGTCAATGCTAACTGTGTTATTTTTTATGATAAAGAGCTTGCTACTGCTCAAGAATTGTAGGCTAAAAGTATACTAGACATACTTTTAAATGAATGGGCAACAGAAAATATTGAGGATAATCCAAATGATAATATTAAAGAAGCTATTTTGGGGGTATATGTGCTACATGAACTTGAAGTAGTCATTCCAAACCTTGAAAAGGAGGTAGAACATCAACCAAGACAATAGGATGAGGTGTGGAAGATGTACTTTGATGGATCTAGAAGCAATAATGGAGCTAGTGGGGGTGAAATGCTTGTGTCCCCACAAGGTGACAAGTATTATTTTTCTTTCAGATTTTTTTCTAATTGTTCTAACAATACTGTCAAATATGAAGGTTTGATTTAGGGCTTGGAATGGGGAAGGAAAAGAAAGATAATCTTCCTTTAGGTATTTGGAGACAGTGAATTGATAGTCAATCAGGGAAGAGGATTGAATGTGACTAAAAATTATGTGCTTAAGTCTTACAAGCATAAGGTGTGGGATATGATAGAATAATTTGACACATTTAATCTAATTTATATTCTTAAATCAGAATAAGCACACAGATAGGTCAGCTGCAATAAGTGCTCAGTTTGATATACCTAATGATATTAAAAAAGGAAAAGTGTAGCAATATGTTAAGGTTGTTGTAAGGCCTTCTATTCTTGATAATAACATTCATTAGCAAGTATTCAAGAGTGATGAGAAAGTGTTGAGCTTTATGCTTGAAAAATATGAGTTTTTAGTGGAAAATTAGGAGAAACTTAAGCAACAATATGATGATCAAATAATTCAATTGAGAACTAACAAGCTACCCAGGGGTATGGTTACTTTAGAATCCATCTTCAACATTGATCAACTCAAAAAGAGAAAAACCAACATGCAGGTCAAGGAGGAACATTACGAAGAACTTGAGATATTTAAATGCAAGCTCCTTAAAATTGGAAAACTTTGTTCACAAGCAGATAGGCAAACTTTTGTTGCTCTTTGTCAAGAATTTCAAGATGTTTTTGCATGGGAATACTTAGACTTAAAGGGATTTGATCCCCAGATTTCCTAGCATACCATAGAATTAGAGCCAAATTCAAAGCCTGTTAGGCAAAAATAGAGGCCTTTAAATCCAAAGATTGAGCCCCTTATGATAAAGGAATTGACCAAGCTGATTGAGGGAGACATTATTTTCCCAATCAAGCATACCTCGTGGGTCTGTAATCTTGTACTGGTTAGAAAGAAAAACATATAAATTAGGCTCTATGTAGACTTTAGAGACCTTAATAGAGCCTCATTGAATGACCATTATCTTATGCCCTCTATGCAGTAGATTCTTCAAGTAGTTGTTGGTTTAGAAAGATTTTCCTTACTTGATGGTTATTTTGGTTATAACCAGGTATTAGTCAAAGAAGAGGACCAATACATGACTTCTTTCACCACAAAGTGGGGTACTATGGCCTGAAAAAGAATGCCATTTGGTTTATCTAATGTTGGTGCCACCTTTTAGAGGGCCATGGATATGGCATTTCATTCATAAGTTGGTGCTCATATATCTTGATGACATAACAATTTTCTCTAAAAATGCAGATGAGCATTTTTCCCATCTGAGACAAGTTTTTGAGAGTTGTAGGGAGTTTGGTATATCCCTTAACCCCAAAAAGTGCATTTTTTTGTTCATGAAGGCAATATTTTAGGACAAATAGTGTCAAAACAAGGGATCACCATTGATCCTAAAAGAGTGAAAGCCATTTTGGAGCTGCCTTTACCAAATCATAAGAAGGGGCTGCAAATTTTTTTGGGCAGAATTAATTTTTTGAGAAGGTTTATTCCAAATGTTGCAAATCTTCTGAAGCCATTAACTGTTATGTTAAAGAAAAATGTAAGTTTCAACTGGACCAAAGAGGCCAAGTGCATTTTTCAAGCTATTAAGGAGGCCTTATCAGTAGCTCCTACTCTAGTAAATCCAAACTTTTCAAAAGACTTTATTCTATATGTTTTGGTAGCATAGATTCCATTTCTACAATGTTGGTACAAGAAAATGATGATGGTTTAGAACAACCCATTTCCTTTTTCAATCAAGGTTTAGAGGATTATGAACAGAGGTATACCTTTGTGAAGAAGCATGTACTTGTTATCATAAGTCTAAAAAAAATTTAAGCCTCTGATTTATAATAACAAGATACATCTAATGGTTGCTCACCCTAGTGTGAAGGAGTTTATGTTAAGCAGGGACTTGAATGAAAAGAGGGTTGGGTGGATTACAAAGGTAATGGAGTATGATATTGACATAAAGATAACCAAGCTTGTGAGGGGAAAAGGGTTGTGTGAACAACTAGCTATATGGTTTGGAAATGAGGAAAAATCAGAAACAGAGACTATTTTGGTCACTAATTATGAGCTTCAGAATGTCACACCTACATTGGGTGTAATTTGGGTGCGTGATATGACTCATTTCTTGTAAACTGGTGAGTGCCCACCAGGTTTAGATAAGGCCAAAAGGAGATATTTTAGATTGCAGTCCATCCCTTATGTGTTGGTTGATAATGTTCTTTTCAGAAAAGACCTTAATGGTGTGCTATTAAGGTGTATTGATAATGATCAAGTGGATAAAGTTCTTCATAAGTTCCATGATGGAACTACTAGGGGTAATTTTTCCCCAAGAACTACTGCACAGAAGATAATGAGAGGTGGCTATTATTGGATAAGCTTGTTTAAGAATTCCCATGATTGGGCAAGAAAATGTGTAAAATGTGCCATTTTTGCAAGCAAAGAGAGGCTTCCATCTTTTCCCTTGTAGCCAATTCAGGTGGAACAACCCTTCATGAGATGGGGCATTCATTTCATAGGTGTCATCAACCCACCTTCTAGTGCAAGACATAGGTGGGTACTTACAACAACTAATTATTTTACAAGATGGAATGAAGCAATGGCTTTGAAAGAAGCCAATGAAAATGTTGTTTTAAACTTTTATGATGATATAGTAACTAGGTTTGGAGTACCTAAATCAATCATTTCAGATAATTCTTTAGCATTTGTTGGATTGAGAGTAAGTGATTAGGTTGTTAGGAATGGCATTTACTTGAATACATCATCAAACTATTACCCTCATAGTTATCCTATGCCTATTTAAGTGATTGGGTTGAATTTTGTGACAACTAATTCACCCCCCTCATAGTTATCCTATGCCTATTTAACAATATCAAGACCTTTCCTTGTCCTTGATTAAACAAATCTCCTCTTTCACAATAGACAAGGTCACTAGGAGAGAAAATTGGCATGTTGATACCATGGCAAGCACTGCTTCCTTGGTACCTTCAAAAGAGGATACAAAAGGATACCACTTCATGGTTCAAGTCCTGCAGACCCTTGCGGTTCCTGACCAACCCAAAGCCGAGTCCCTTATGTGTTTCCATGTGGACTTTGGAGAATGGTTTTCTAATATATATAACTATCTAAAGATTGGAAATTTTCTCGATGATGCAACAAAGAATGATCACACTCGCATAAGAAATATTTTGGTGTGTTACATTATGATGCCCTTTATCATAAAGCCTATAATAGCTTGCTCCTTAGATGTCTCACTAAAATAGAAATACCCCTTGCCCTTAAGGAAGTCCATTCAGGCTCTGGGGGTGGACACTTTGGTGGTAGATCCTTGGAAAGAAGACTGATACATATGGGGTACTATTGGAAAACGATGGAACAAGATTCCTTCAATTTTGTTAAGAAGTTCCTTCAATGTCAACAACACAGTCGTCTTATTCATACACTTGCTCAAGAATTACAAAATCAAACTTCTCCTTAGCCATTCACAAAATGGAGGTTGGATATTATTGGAAAAATATCACCTCCTTCTTCCAAGGGACATACCTTCATCATTACTGCTACAGATTACATCACGAAATGGATTGAAGCTATTCTACTTCGATCCACAAACACTGAAGTTATTTGTAGTTTCCTCACGAACAATATCATTTCTTGATTTGGATTTCCTAGTATGCTTGTTTCTGACAATGGTACACGATTCAATAACAAGGAAGTAGGGCAGTTCCTTGAGAAATTTCATATTCAACACAAGTTTTCCACGTCGTACTACCCACAATCCAATGATCAAGAAAAAGTGTCCAATAAAAATCTTCAGCTTATTCTCTGTAAAATAGTTAATAAGCATGGTAAGGTCTATCATTTTCAATTAACATATGCTTTGTGGGCCTATTGCATGAGTGTTCGAATGGCTACAAGAACAACACCTTGATGGGAGATATAAAATACTTTCATTTAAGGATTTTTATGTTTAAAAAGACTTGTTAATTGACATGACTGGCAGTAGGCAATAGATTAACATATTTGCTTATTTTACTTTATGTTTAACTAAATTAAAAAATATTTTGGAAGTAATAGCTTATGTTAAATGCATTGTTTTATGATGACTTTGGATGAGATAATTATGCTGCATTGATCTTTATTACCTGATTGCTGTCCTCTTCTTAAGGGATTTTAATAGGGTATCTTAAAGGTTGATGAGATGGTTAAACTCTATGTTTAATCATGAGGAATGACTATGCCATAGATGGGCCGTGTTGGATGATGAGTCACTCAAAGTCTGAATCGACTTCTTTATAGTTGGTTGAGGAACTTTTACTTCCAGCGCCAATCTGGCATATTCCTCCTTAGTCCACTTCAATTCTATTTTTTGTTTCATTTTGTAATTTGTAGTTCTTCACCTTAAGTTTTGGCAGTTAACGCTATGTTAGAAGCTAATAAGGATATTTTATAAATATCCATATTTCGGTCTTAGTTAGGAGTTAGATAATTTGCAATCAAAATTTTTGTAATCACAAGCAATACTTTGTTTTGCATTCTACTTTTGATCAATGAGAAGGGAAGCAAGAAGTCAATCAATTCATTGTGTTAAAGAATCTTACCTGAGGAAGAGCAGGGCCCGCTTAACCTTTGGAACGATCTTATGGTATTTTTGTTAAGTGTTGTTATTTTCTGGTTCATTAATATTAAATCTGTAGTAGAAACTGATTTTGAATTGTTCAATCGTTGAAATCATCTTCTACCTTGGTAAATGTTAAAATCGGGTAATTACTTCTGTTTACAATTACGTTTCAAAGTTTTAGTTTATTATGGTTAAGATTGAATTGTTAGAATGGTTAGATTTATTTATTAGAAATGTTGAACTGAACCATTAGAATTGTTAATAGGTTTCTTAGATAAATTAGATTTAGATGTTGTTCGAATCGATTAAACTTGATGTTTGTTTGTTGAGTTTCATTAAAGCAATGTTAGGAATTTATGGAAAGATGTAGTTGAAATCTATTCAAAATCTGTTCATGGAGATTAGTCTTTATGATTTTTAGAATAATCATCATTTTCCTACAATTCATTCCTGCTCTTAAATTATCATTTACTTTCCAGCAATTAAGTTATGGATTTATTTTGAAGCAAAATAAAATTAATTTTAATTTCGTGTTTTAGATTAGGAATTAAAGTAATCATTAATTGTATCCATGAATTGGTTTAAATTGAAGTCAATAAAGTCAGAATTAAGTCAACAAGATTTTAAATTAGAAGCTAAAATAGATTTAAATCTTAGGAATCAGTCACTACAATTTAGCTCTTGAAAGCTCCTGAAGAGCTCTCGAGAGCTCCTGAAAGCTCCTAAAGTAGGAAAAATGATACTTGAAGTCATGTTTACAATGAACCCCCCCCCAAAAGAATTCGTGACAACTATCCTTCTCACATATTGCTCTAAGACACACCCAGTTCGATAAAAGAATTAATTAAATGATGCAAGTTGTGACATCAATGACTTTGCCCATCACGCCTTACAACCTCGTGTATGGTGTTGAAGCTATTATTCCTTTGGAGTTAGAAATTTCATCTTTTTGAGTTTCCCTTAAAGGGTTAATTGATGATGAAACCTACCAGGTCAACCGTTTGCATTAGTTGGAAATGCTCGATGAGCATTGTTTACAGGCCCTCGAACATCTTAAAGCTTATCAATGGTGGTTATCTAGGAAATATAATTAGTGTGCTTCCTAGGACCTTCAAAATAGGAGATCTGGTTCTCTATGAAAAATAGAGAAATGTAAATGTGCCACCTGATCAGAGAGGAAAATTCAGTCCTAATTGGTTAGGCCCTTACATAGTGATCTCCGTATATGGTTCAGGTTCTTATGGATTATCATCTATGGATGGAACACCTTTAAAAGAGCCCATTAATGTGATGCATCTTTGTCGATACTACGTGTAGTGTTCTATGTGTCATCTATGCAATGTTCTCTCTATAGAAGGGCAGTAGCACTGCATATATTGAAATTATTCATTAACACATGAAATTTTTTGTGTTATGATGTGATCATGTATATGTGTCTATGTGTCCATGCATCACATTACATCTTTACAAAAATAATTAGATCATCATTATTTAATAACATACAACTATGTGTGTTTATTAAATCATGATTAACATCTAGTGTAAGTATACATCCATATGAGCATATAACGTCCATAGCATAAACATACATGAAAAATAAAGTACATATCCAAATAAACAATTCCATGAGATCAGAATTGATGTATCCATATATAAACACATGTATGTATCAATGTCATGTACATGTATTGGGCCAATACTATAAAAAATGAGTGGCTACTAAATATATTTCTATACAAAAGATCTATAAGTATATATGTATGTATGTATGTATCTTGCTACAAAATTCATATACAAAAACTGATGATAAGGCTCTAATCATTGTGGTGCATGGCTCCCAGAGCCCTCTAGCTCTAACAAATTATCTAGAACCCTCAGAAGAGGTTGGACGGTGGTCATGGAGCATGATCGATGTGAGCGTGATACAGACAAAGCTACCCACATCCCTCTGATCTCTTTTTGTAAGGAAGAGATGGTCAGCTTCGCTCGCCTCAACTCGTCTAGTAGGAATTGAACATTTATCAGGATCACAGCTGCTGGCTACCTTTTGCGGTCATCGAGACAACTTTGGAGGGCATCACGTGCCTACTCACTGGCATCATCCCTCCTCACTGTCGCATCTCACTTGGCGAGTGTCTTCTGTTGCTCCCTCGCTAGTTGATCGCATTGTCCTTGAAGAGTCATCATCTCCACAATAAGCTAGACAATCTCCACACCCCGATCCTTGTAAGTGGTCCTTAAGTGCGCAATTGGCTCAAAGTTGGGGGCATGTCGTCTTGTAGATGCTGGTCGATAAGCCTCAAGGACTGACCCTTGGATTGACACATCAGGGGAAATCTCTGAAATACACTGAGCAATAAGGCCAGCCCATCCTTGTGCATCCTCTAACACCACCAAGAAAGAAGGACGTATTAGTATCACATGGAATGTATATACATATATCATAAATAGAAAACTGAAAGTAGAGAAACATAAATGACATATCCCATATACCTGGGTCCCCTGGCTGTCATGTCGGGTTAGGTTGAGGATCAGTGTTAAGACCTGTGCCACTAGCATCGGTGGCCACTCCCAGTGACGCTAGAGCTATATTTGTTGCTATGATGGAAGCTAGTAGTGTCGAAGAGACGAGGGTAGTTGGTGGGGGATTCGACCTCCTCCACCGCCTCGACCTTGGTGGTGTCACCTCCTCCTCCTGTGGTGCCTCCTCCTCCTTTCCAACCTACTACTGACATCTTCACCTATCCTGTGGGGATTGGGGTGGCAAGTCCTCCTATGGACCATGATCCCCTAGTGGGGCACCCTCACCGAACATAGGACCAAGACAATGCCTCTCCCACCACTGTGCAAAATATGCAGCCACTCTACATTATCTGCCACCGCTATGGGCGGTTGATCATGATTAGACTCATCATAATTTGAATGGATGATATTAGTAATGGTAGGACCAGGTCAACCCCCCAGCTTCACTGCACTCCTATAGGCCCTAGTATAGGTGGGAACATCTGTTGGTATAGTCTGCGGTCAGCCATGTTGCCACATGACTTGACTCTAGTACTAGGGTACTATAACATAATCTCTTCGATCAGTCAAAAAATGATCCCACTGTAGGTTCCCTAGGTACCTACTTTCGTCGACCCATTTGAGAAATCGGTGGGGTCTCCATTGAACCCCATCTGTAGTGAGAGTATCGAACTGTAAGTGCCAAAACTGTAGGTCTCCAAACCTCCACTAGCCTGTCATGTCGTACCAATGGGCCATGGGAATATGATATGACCGTCGCTGGGGAAAACTGACTAGTTAGATGCACATGATGTGGGAAAAGGTCCACACCTACAAAAGTGTGTACGTTGTAAGGCTACGGTACTTGTAATGCATGTATCAGCCCAACTCCTGGTTGAGGTGCACTAGTATGTTGCACCCCTAGGAAAAAATAGTCATATGCTCTACCATCTCCCTAATAGTGTGGATGAAGCCCCCGTGTAGGTGAAAGCCTCACCCATCAATCATGATCCCAAAGGTAACGGTCATGACCATGACTCGATGAAGCAATGGTGCAGTGGTCCTTGCATGGTCATACTAGTGCGTGTAGATATGACCCGTGCCATCACCGTTGTCAGTCCTCCCCTTGCAATAGAAGATGCCCGCATTCTACTCCCATGTCAATCGTGTATTGTCGAGAGCCACCCACGGTTTGCAGATGGGTAGCCTAAGGATCTGATAAACGTCCTCAAGTGTGATGGTCATCTCTCCACAGGGTAGCTAGAAAGATGACGTAGTGGCATCCCACCACTCCATAAGGGCTGTCATCATCGTCTCATGGTATCTCATCTCTAGCATGGTAAACACGTGCTAGAGACCAACCCGCTATAGATGAGTGACCTCATCCTCTGATAGAAAGTCCCTCTGCTCTCGAACAAGATGAAATGCTCACCCTCCCAAATGCTATCAAATCTCTAGGTACTTCTGCAAGAAGTCAAAAAATTTGAGTCAGAATATAGAAATTTTGCATGAAAACAAAAAATTAAATGAGACTTATATGTGTCGCATAGACATCTACGCGTTGCACATGCATCTCTCGACCACCATGGCCGCTCAAAGATGACAACATAAAGTTGGGACTCTAGTGCTCATCGAAGATGACATCACGAATGATGGACATATGCACAAAAATAAGATTCCTGCACACCTCACTCATGGAAAATGTGCTAAAAATAAGCTAAAATCCACAAAAAACGGGGCTCAAAGACCTACCTAATCCACCTTGTGGCCCTCGACGATATCCTGGCATAGTTGCTCCAACCTCGATACCTCATAGTCTCTCTTGCTCAACATTTTTTTGACTTTTCTCTCACAAAAGTCAACAATTTGCTCACAGTGAATAGTGAAAATGACCCTTCTAGGGGCCCACCTAGGTATATATAGGCCCCCCAGGGCCAATTTTTCCTAGAGCTTATGGCTCCCCGATTTCTCCTAAATTTTCCCCACCAAGCTGGGGGAAAACTAAGGGGGGGGCATAAGGTCGTCTCTTGATCATATTTTTCTTCTAAATCAATGAATTCTTTCTTGATCATTCCTCTCTTCGTAGTAGCCTTCTAGTTTTTCGAAGCAGACCCAAAATTTGAGTTTTGTAGGTTAACACTTTGAACAATTTTTCATGACCATTTTGATGTTTTTTGTTGAGCTCAGATGTTGGGGGCACCTTTAATAATGATTAGCTCGACTTCGGTGGCTGCTATAGTCTCTCTCTATTGGCATGAAAATCCATAAAATTTAAATTTTAAATGAAAATTTTCCTTTCTACTTTAGTGAGGCTAATTTTTTTCAAAATCGAGCCCACTAAAGTGGGGGAAAAATGTAATATCGCCAAATTGCACCTAGGGACAATTGCACATTTTGGCATCCTTTCCTAGCATTTATGACACCTTAGAACATTAATGAAAAAATCCCATGGGTCAATTTTTTTTGATTTCGACTCCATGCAGACTTGTGGCTGAGCAATAGAAGCCTAATGACATGTTTCTCGAGAATCTAGGCTTTGGATGTACACATGTCACACAGACGTTCACGAGGCACACTAGTGTCCTTTCAATTTCTCAAGTTGAAAACATGGAATGTAGAATACTAACCCCTGAGACACGTGTCCTAGCGGTTGCATTCCAAAAGTAACGACTCTTTGCCACCCTTGCAAGCATTAAAAACCCATTTTTGGGTCTCATTTGGGGGTTGGAAGACATCACTCAGGCTCTCTCATTCACTTGCTCCAATTTAGAGTTCTCTTCACTTTTGATAGCAGTTCTCTCACAAGTGAAGCCATGTTGGACTAAGGTCCTCCTAGCAGCAACAACAACTCTCAAGCAAGCACACAATGGTGTGTTTGTGTGCTCCAGAGAGGGTCTAGGCCTATGGGTAATGGTCTCTCTCTTTCACTTTCCTTTCATACTTGTTCACTTACTATTTCATGGTGTGGGTTCTACTCTTGAGTGAGTTTTTATTCCACCACATGCTCCTTGTGGTGCAGGTTCTACTCCTTAGTGGGTTTTGCTTTCACCATGCACTTTGCTTACTTCTTTTACATTCCTTTCCAACTTGGTTATTTGTGGAGGTGGGAACACCAAAATGAGATTTGGCTGAGGTAGGCCCCCATACATCCACCCAACAAGTTTCTCTTCGTTCTTTTGTGTGTAGGTCACAAAAAGGAACTTGGAGTGAGGATCCAGCGTGTAGGGAAAGGTAATCTTTCTTCAAGCATCCTTGTGTTCATTGCTACTTCTGGTTTTCTGACTAGTTATATTATTCAGCACACCTTAGACCTGAGCATAGAAGTAAAGCTAGTCTCTATCTGTTCAAGTCCCTGAGTTCTATAATGCTTAGGATGCCAACACGTCCTTTAGATGATAGCGCGTCGCGCTGGCATCTAGAAACTGTGCTGATGTATTTTGGCTGAGAGCTCCCTCTTTTGGGACAAAAATCTCCTAGTTTTGATCTCTCAGGGTCTCTAGTCGATTTTCCTGAAGCATAACAAAATCTTAGTTTCTTGTTAATCATAAGGTGTATAAGGGCAATTTGTTCCCTGGTGATCTCTCAAGAAAGGAGAGACCCGTGTGCATTGAATCCCTCTTATATCACATTTTGGTTAACCCAATGTGAACGTCAGATATTTCTTTGAGGTGTTGCACATTTGTAATAATGACTATTCTAAGGAAGATTTCTATATGTTGGAAGACACTCTAGATGATTTATTAGAAGCACTCTCGGACCCTATCTGTAAATCTCCCAAAAAATTTCCTCGCGGTAGGCTGAGGAATTAGTAAATGTGGTGGTGGTCTCTGTGGATCCTTCAAGCCTTAAGAAACCCATCATTTACATGACCCTGACCGACTCTTATGTTTATGTGATTTCATTTTGTAGTGATTCATTGGAGCTATATTCAAGATTCGTGAAAGCTATGGACTCTCCATCTTATAATGATGTTGGGCACACATATCCTACAAGGAGTAACAAAAAAAACCTAAATACACAACCTTCTGTCCCTACACCACCACTATCTGTTTCTACTCCTTTACTATCTTCTCAACCAAGCCTTCCTTCAACACCTAAAACTGTGATCAAAGCACCGGGAAATTATGATCTTGTCGAACAACTTCATGTTACCTCGGCTAAGATCTCACTTTGGGATTTGCTTCAAATTGCTCTGGTTTATCAGGAGATGCTTCAAGAAGCTTTACAAAAGATTCTCTTGCTTTCTTTGCTAGGCGTGCAAATGTTAATGTGTTGTTGGCTCATATTTGTGTGGATTCATCGAATATCACATTCCACTTGCAAGAACTCCCGCCTCTAGATGCGCAAAAGCAAGTAGATCCCCTAATGATTATAATTGATGTTAACAACATCGATTTTAGGCGTACCCTCATTAACACTGGTTCGAATCTCAACGTTTGTGGTATGGACCTATTACCTAAAATTAAAATTGATTCATCTTCCTTAGTGGCTTCCTCCTTGTACATTTGTGGATTTGATAACACCGACCGCCAAGCTCTAGCTACGATAATACTACCTTTGCAGCTAGGCCTCGTTACCTTGCCCATGTTGGTTTATGTGATGCTTGGCCCATTTCCATATAACCTCCTTTTAGGGAGACCTTGGATCCATGCTATGGGTGTGGTGACTTCCAATTTACATCATTCTTTGAAGTTCGTTGCAAATAATCGAGTAGTTACAGTTAAAGCAGATCTAGAAGTTGTCCACCTCTGTGAATTGACGGTTGTCGGTCATGCTTCAGTTGTGTCTACTCTCAAGAATTGTATTCCATCTTTGACTATTGATGCTATGGCCAGTTCTTCATCGATACCCTTTGTGGAAGTTGTTCCTGGAGTGAGTGTTGGAAATGAAGAACCACCTAAAGAAGAGGACCCTAAGTCTCCCTGCTTGCTTCTCAAATGAACACTTTCCTTGGTGATGATTGGGGCTCCTTGAACTTCTCTAAATTCTTCATTACAAAACACAAGGAAAACCCTTCTTGCATAAAACTTCCAAGTACCCTTGACGCAAAGGTGGATGATGCTCCCACAGAGGAGAAGTGTGATCCTATGTAGGAGATCACTCCTTCCTGTGCATAGGAGAATAATCCCCCTTCTGTGAAAGAGGTTAATATTTGTGAACCTGGTAAAGAAGGTGGAGGTACACCCATAGAGATGTTCAAAATCCATTGGTGAAATGAGACTCTCAACATGGAACCACTGCCTCCTAAAGTTTTGCAAACTCGTTACGGGTTTAGATATGAGCTCGCTTCTTGATATGGCTACGGGAAAAAATGCCTAGTGTACATCAAGCAAGGAATTCAGGTCCCTATCCTGTTCAAGCCACGACAACGCTATCTAGGTTTGGGATGCTTTGTAGAACAATCCAAGCAAAAGCCTTGGTGGAATGTTAATATGATCTCAGTCGAGACATTGAGCCTAGTTCATCCTGAGTTAGTAGAGGAAAATGGGTAGGATGAGAAGGTCCCTATCGATGTCTTCTCTTCAAATGAAGTGCTAGAGGAATTTCTAGGTGCTTATTCCCCGTTGCCTCCTTATCATCACATTAAAAAATTACCATATCTCTTGCATAGTCAAGCATACTTTGGAGAGTCTATTTTGAGTATTGATGAGGAAGATCCTCTATCTAACGTCGGTAATGATGTCATGATATCTCATCCTGAAGACTGTAGTTCCCTCCTTAAAGGAGATACTATCAAAGTTTCTATGGATCCTAAATCCTCAGAGAAATTGGTCAAGATCGGTAAGTGTCTCTTCGAAAGAAGCAAACAAACACTTCGATCTCTTGCATTCCCATCCTGATATCTTTGCTTGGATGTATGAGGATATGCCCGATATTAATGAGTCTATAGTGGTCCACAATATCATCCTATGTCCCGACACCAAGCCTGTTAAGCAAAAAATTTGAAAGATCAACCCTAAGGTGGCATTGATGGTTAAGAGTGGGATAGAGAAACTATTGAAAGCTAGCTTTATCTGTCCAATTGTCTATTCTGCCTGGATTTCAAATATAGTTGTCGTTAGTAAACCTGATGGACATATTCGTATATGTATCGGCTTTTGTGACCTTAACAAGGCTTCTCGTAAGGATGATTTTATGTTGCCTAATATAGATATGACTGTCGACTTGACTATAGGCCATGCATTACTATTTTTCATAGACAACTTCTCGAGTTACAATTAGATCCGTATTAACCTAGATGATCAATACAAGACAACCTTCACCACCCCGTGGGCTACTTTCTATTATGTGGTCATGCCCTTTGGATTAAAGAACTTAGGAGCAACTTACCAACGGGCGATGACCCCAATATTTCATGATTTTATCCATAAGATCTTAGAAGATTACATTGATGACATATTGGAAAAATTGATAACCTGTCAAGATCAAGTGAAGAACCTACATCTTATCTTTGAAAGGCTTCGACTCTATAAGATGAGACTAAACCCTCATAAGTGTGTCTTCGGTGTCGATGCTAGAAAGATTTTGGAGTTTATAGTTTCTCACTGTGGAATCAAAGTTGATAAAAATAAGATTGATGCCATTGTTAACATGCCTCCACCAAGGAATATCACTGAGCTATAGAGTTTATAGGGGAAGATTCGGGAAATTTGTAGATTTATAGCTCAATTGGCTGATCGTACCCTTCCTTTCTCTCGCTTATTGAAAAAGATGTTCAATTCATATGGGATGAAGAGTGTCAAAAATATTTTAAGTCAATCAAAACCTATTTAGCCAATCCTCCCATATTGATGTTGGCTATGCAAGACATACCCTTTCTTCTTTACCTTTCCATGTCACCATATGCTTTGGCAACTCTTTTGGCTCAATATGATGACGCAGGGAAGGAGAGAGCGGTCTATTACATTAGCCTCGTTCTTGTTGACTATGAAACTGTGAGATGGGGTTAGAAATCAAATAGAATAGATAAAGTGACAGCCAACACCTCTAAACTATTAACCCACATCCAAACAAGAGAAAACAATGAAAACATAAGGAAACTAAAACATCAAATCAAAATACTCCCCATGTTTGAACTTGAATCACTTCTCTTGCTCTCCTTCTTCTTGTTATGCAAATTTTCCCTCAGATTTGTTGAAATATTTGTGCAAGACCTACAAATGGTAGCAAGAAAGTTGGAGAAGAATAGCTGTTAAGCTGAAAATGGAGAAGGAAGCTTGCTTTTATAGACAACCATTCGAATGGACGGTTGAGATTAATATTCTAGAAAGATTCCAAGATCAATGGATGGGAATTCATGAGAGGGATGTTACGAAATGGATGGTTGAGATTAAGTCTCAGAAAAGATGCCAAGATCAATGGTCCAGAATTGATGCACCAAAAATATGCCATGCATGGAAAATCTATGACGCTGACGGCTATGACACCTGACAGCTATGACAGACATGCAAGACATGCAGGCTATGACAGGAAATGAATGTTATGACAGGGGATTATGACAGGGTATCTTTGACCAAGTGGTGCATAAATAATTTATTCAAAAATTTTGGAAATGGACAAGTGGAAAATAAATAATTTATTCAAATTATTTATTTGAAAATAGAAGAAATGGACAAGTGGAGAATAAATAATTTATTCAAATTATTTATTTGGAGAAAATGAAAAGAGGAGCATTTAATTAAATTTATTAATTTAATTAAATGGAGAAATAGAAATTAGACCTTAAATAATTAATTTAGATTAATTATTTAATAGGGAAGGTGGCATGGGATAGTTAAATGATTTTAATAATGATTTAACTATGGAAGAATTAAAGGACCATGAATAGATAAATAATTAATGGTAATTATTTAACTATAGATGAAAGATGACAAAATAATTAAATAAATAATAATTTATTTAACTATTGAAGAAGAGGAAGAAATTAGTGACATGATTAGTTTATTTAATCGGTCAGGATAGAATAAATATTAGAAAGTGAATTAATTAAATAATTATTAAAAATTATTTAATTAATAGAGGAATATAATCAAATATAATTGAATAACTAAAATTATTCAATTATCGAAGGACGAGGATGAAGAAAAATGACACTCGAAGGCTTATGACATTTTTATGTGTCTACATTTTTCCCCTCTTTGTCATAATGTAGCTTGTCGCATTGTGACAAAGAAAAATAAGTCAAAGTCATGCCCCAATGCAAAATAAGATGAGGAAGAATGACAAGGAGGGTTACGGTTTGCCCCCACGAGAGGACAGATGAGTTCCAAGAACATGGGTGTGCTCTCAAAATTGATGAGAAGACTAGAGGATGAAAGACAGAAGAAATGTTAGCTTGGAAGAGGATGGATATTAGCATGGAAGAGAAGGGAGGATGAAGATGGAAAGCTAGATGAAAAAAAAAGATAGGGGAACCAAATTTCATACTTACATTTTTATATTTATCATCATTGGGCATATTATTGTAATGGCCAACAAACACCATGATATGACATAGACCAAGGTGTGCAAGGTTGTACCATCACGCGAGATAAGCAGTCGAAGACAAGGATGATCATGACTCATACAAAAAGGCACATTTTCCCCATTCTTTTTTCCATAACCAACCGCAAGCAGAAAAAAGACAAGAAAGACAAATCATGAAACGTCGTTGCTTCTCTAAATCCTATTTCCAAGACATCCTCGAGAAACTAGCAACATGATTACCAAAAAGGACAAAATAAAGCCAAAACCATCATCATGATACATCGCTGCTTTTCTAAATCCTAAAATTAGGACATCGCTGAGAAACTAGTAACATGCATGTCAAGAGACAAGACAAATGTCATGATATGTCGTTGCTTCTCTAAATCCTGTTGTCGGGATCTCGCTGAAAAACTAGTAACATGATGAAAAATCAACAGATAAGTGCCAAGTGTTTTCCAAGTGTTTTAATGTCAAGATGTCTGGTTTGATGTCAAGATGCTAGGGTGTCAAGGTTTTGACGATGCCAAGATGACGAGTGTCGAAGATTGCCAAATTCAGGAAGGACACATCCTGAATAATGTTGATGTCAAGAGGAGAAACCCCCAAAATTCAAGAGGATCCCTCAAAATTCCAAGTGACAGTGACGATGCCTAGGAAGGACACATCCTAAGGCATAAATGATGGGGGGTTGTTCTTCAGAAGGACACATCTGAAAGAAAATTGATGTCAAGAGGAGTGGTTCTTAAATGTTAAGAGGATTGCTCAAAATGTCGGATGACGATGACGATGCCTAGGAAGGACACATCCTAGGGAATGATTAAATGACGGGCTACCCTTCAGAAGGACACATCTGAAGAGTAAGCAAGATTTGACTGGCTTGACTAAGTTTGACTGAGATTGACCAATTTTGATATGCCAAGATGATTGTCATGTTCCGTTGACAGATTGTCGAAGTTCACTTGGGTAGATTGTTTGTTCAAATTTAAAGACTATTTCATGTGTGTGTGAAAATTGTGGAATGAACCCTAATGGATTGACCTAGTGTGGCCTTAGGGGCCCATCGACAGATGGCCTTGCCTACGTCATGCACTCAGAGACCTCGTAGTTCGACACAACCAAAGACTTTGTCTTGTTGATGCAAGATCGAGTCATGATTTATTTTGACAAACCTAATAGGACTAACCTAATGTCTCGGGGGCTTGAAAATGAGCCTTCCCTACGTAGAAAATGAGACAACGTAGTTCGATAATGACAAAGACTAATCAAGAGTTGAATTGACGCGACTGAGTTGACTGACATGACTATGTTTTTTGGAATTTTTGTGTTTTCTTCAAGACGTTTTTCAATTTTTAGGTCTTTTTTTCAGGGCATTTTTTTGATTTTTAGGTCTTTTTTAGGACATTTTTTGATTTTTAGGTATTTTTTAAGGACATTTTCTGATTTTTAGGTCTTTTTTAAGACATTTTTTGATTTTTAGGTCTTTTTTAGGACATTTTCTAATTTTTAGGTCTTTTTTCAAGACATTTTCTAATTTTTAGGATCACGTGCTGTACCCACTGGAGTCTCATGATAAAATTTTGCCCCTAGTCAAGTTGAGTATGAGCCAGGGAAAAATGAAATGTAAAGAAAAGGTATGACTAGCATGGACAGTGGACAATATGCAAGACTTGATTTCAACTATTGTCAGACATGGATAGAAATATCATGATATTAGGATAAAGTGTTATGGCGAATGTCAAAAAAGAGTATGTTCATTAGGGACAAAGGTAGATAGAGTGATAGTAGATGGCACAGCAATGACCGATTACACATGGCGCCTGTTTGCCAGGTTTTCACCATGGTACTTATCCAAAGTGCCTGTTTACCAGGTTTTCACTATTGGACGAATTATTTCTCTTTATTTTTGTCATTTTATTCTTTTTTTTCTTTTTTGGTGTCACCAGGATGCCTGTTTGCCAGGTTTTCATAAAGGTGACGATTTTTTTTATTTTCCATTTTTTTTGTATTTTTACTGGTTTTCAGACAAGCTTTCTGATACTATGCATAGAATTTGCGCAAATGTAGACTGTTGATTGGCTCTGTCAACTGTTCACCTTCAGGAGTAGCTAACTGATATGCTCTAGAACCAAATGATGCTATGATGACGTAAGGGCCCAGCCAATTGGGCTCAAATTTTCCTGGCTTCTCCCTATCTGACTAATTCTTGGGATTTTGCATGCGAACTAAGTCACCAATGTCAAACTGTCGAGTCATCACCCTTTTGTTATAGCTTCTGCAAAGACAATTTTGGTATGCTCGTAAATGATTGAATGCATTGTGTTTGTGTTCATCTAGCATTTCTAACTCATGTAGTCTTGATTGTCTATATTCTTCATCAGTGATGAGGCCTTTCATGGAGACTCACAAAGATGGAATTTTGACCTCTATGGGCAAGATGGCTTCGGCTCTAAAGACAAGGGCAAAAGGAGTGGCACCAGTGGGAGTACGAATGCTCGTGTGGTATGCCCACAAAGCAGGGTTGAGTTGGATGTGCTAGTCATGACCAACGTCATTGACAGTCTTTTTAAGAAGTTTGATAATGGTTTTATTAGATGCCTCAGCTTGACCATTTCCTTGTGGGTAATATGGCGTGGAAAAGTGGTGGCTAATATGGAAACGTTGACATAATTCACGGATTTCATGGTTTTTGAAGGGACGACCATTATCCATGATGATGGATTGTGGAATGCCATACCGACAAATGATATAATTGAGGATGAATTTGGAGATTTGTTTGCCGGTAATGTAAGTGAGTGGAATGGCCTCAAACCACTTAGTAAAATACTCAGTGGCAGTGATAATGAATTTGTGTCCATTGGAGGATGTAGGGTGAATCTTGGCCACGAGATCAAGTCCCCATTGTGTGAAAGGCCAAGGAGAAGTGATCGGCCTCAACTCTTGTGCTGGAGCGTGAATCAAATCACTATGAATCTGACATTGGCGACAAGTTCTTACAAATTCCAGTGCATCCTTTTCTAGTGTTGGCCAATAGTAACCAAGTCTCATAATCTTTTTAGCTAAGGTTGGGCCACTCGAATGGGACCCACATATACCCTCATGTACTTCCTGTAAGGTCGCTTTTGCTTCATTAGTGTTGAGACAACGAAGAAGGGTATTGTCAAAGCTACGACGGTAAAGGGTGTTGTTGATGATGGTATAACGTGCAACTTTGAGGATAAAGGACTTCCTTTGGTTATTGGAAAAGTTTTGGGGAAGGATCTGTGAATGAAGGTAGTCAAAAATGTCCTTGTACTAGGGGGAACTAGAACCAACAAGCTCACAGACCATTTCTGATTCGGGGACATCATAAGCCGGAAGCAATAATTGCTCAACCAAAAACTAAAACTGTGGGACATTGCTGGGAATATCAAGCAAAGATCCAATTGTTGCCATAGCATCAACAACCTTGCTCTGTGTTCTTGGAATCAATTCAAAGGATAATCTGTGAAAATATGTCAGGAAACTGTCAACCATTCGTTTATAAGGAATTAGCTTCTCATCTTTGGTTTCATATTCATCATTGACTTGGTTTATAACTAGCTGAGAATCGCCGAGGACCTGTAAATTCCTAATTCTCCACTTGATAGCCATTCAGAGTCCTGTAATTAGTGCTTCATACTCTGCCATGTTATTAGTGCATGGAAATGCTATGCGGAATGACCTTGGGATGGAGTCTCCTTGTGGGGTAATGAATAATATTCCAGCTCCTGATCCATGATTAGTGTGAGATTCATCAAAGTATAATTGCCAAGGCTATTTAGATTCTGCTTGACATACAGACTCATCTGGAAATTTTGTTGTAAGAGGATGGTTATCTGGTATTGGTGCATCTGCGAGCTGGTCTGCTATTACCTGTCCCTTGATGGCTTTTCGTTCCACATATTGAATATCATATTCACTGAGGATTGTAATCCATTTTGCTAAACGTCTAGTCAATGTTGCTCGACTCAAGAGGTACTTCAAGGGATCGATCTTAGCTACAAAATGTGTCTTATGGTTTAACATGTAATGCCTTAATTTTTGGGCTGCAAATACAACTGCCAGACAAGAACGTTCAATGGGTGTGTAATTTAGCTCATACCCCACCAGTGTTCGACTGATATAATATATGGCCCTCTCTTTTTCTTCATAGTCATTTTGTGCTAGTAATGCCCCCAGTGCTGAAGTAGTTGCAAAGATGTACAAAATTAATGGTTTTCCTTGGATAGGAGGCATGAGAACTGGAGGTGACAATAAATACTGTTTGATCTGGTTGAATGCTTCCTGACACTTATCTGTCCACACAATGGGGATCCCTTTGCGTAGAAGATACTGGAATGGTTGACACTTATCTGCCAGTTGAGCAATAAACCGTCTGATGGATTGAAGTCTACCTTGTAGCGTTCTTAGGTCACTGATTCCCTTAGGAGGAGGCATATCCAATATAGCTTTGACTTTAGTGGGATCAACTTCAATTCCTCTACGGGAGACTATGTATCCCAATAACTTGCCTGATGCTACACCAAAAACACACTTTTTTGGGTTTAATCGGACCTTATACCATTCCAACCTCCTGAAAACTTTGTCAAATACTAAAAGGTGGTCTTTTCTTGTCAATGACTTTGCCAAAAGGTCATCTACATAGTCCTCCATTAATGTGTGTATCATGTCGTGGAATATTGTTGTCATTGCCCTTTGATATGTAGCACCTACATTTTTAAGACCAAACGGCATTATAGTCCAATAGTATGTACCCCAAGGGCATGTGAAAGCAGTTTTGTGTTGATCTTCAGGGGCAATACGAATCTGATTATAACTCGAGAAACCATCCATAAGGGACAGCATCTCATATCCAGCTGTAAGGTCCACAATGATGTCAATGTTCAGCAGAGGAAAATCATCTTTAGGACATGCTTTATTGAGATCTCGGAAGTCTGTGCATACACAAATTTGTACAGTATACTTAGTGACAGGTACGAGGTTGGATATCCACTCAGCATAGTCAATTGATTTGATAAAACCCACATCCAACAACTTTTTGAGTTCAACTTTAACCAACAATGCCACTTGTGGGTGCATCTTTCTTAGCTTTTGTTTTACTGGCTTGGCATCTGGAAATAATGGCAAGTGATGCAATACTAACTCAAGATCTAATCCTGGCATGTCGGCATAAGACAATGCAAAGTTTACCTTGCGTTCTGAGAAGAACTTTTGAAATATTGGTTGTTCAACCTTTGTCAATGATGCCGCAAAGAGGACCATTTTGGGGTCTTCCATAGTAGCTATATTAACTGGTATGGTGTCTTCTACAAGCATTGCTGATTTTTCTCTATCCATGGGGAGAAAGTCCAATCCCCCACCCTTAGGTGCCTCAGGGAGGTTTTTACCCTCAGATACATCCTTTATTTTTACTATTTTGTCGTCAGAAGGTGCCTTTCTGTTTTCACCTAGAGACGTATTATTTTTTACTTTATTTTTCTTTTTAATTTTGTGACTAGAGGATGGCACAGTCTCCCCAAAATAAGCAGCACAATCCAAGTCAATGGAAAATCCAGCTTTGTGATCCCCATTTGGAATGCCCTCACGTAGTCCGAGAAATTCTGCTAAAGCCTCATCATTTTGAAAAGTGTCCATTACTGGTGAGCCTTGTTGGTTCCAATCAATTAGGTCAGGGTAAACTAAAGATATCCCATCATTGGCATTTCCAAATTGAGGAGATGACAAGGAGAGCATGCAAATGGATGTCGAGACATTAAAAATGAAATTGTCATCGTCTGGCTCTATGTCGGATTCTATCCAGTATTCTCCTTTGCTTGTTTCATACTCACCAGCGAAATAAGGGACAAAGGGAGTAGCATTAGAGTTAGGATCAGTAGTGGCAAGTGACCGTTCAGGTGGTTCTGAATGATTGTCATCAATTTGGAATGACTGGGTTGGTATGTCAGGACTAGGATGAATGGGAATAGAACATGATCTAGACTTGACATCATTTGATGTTGTATCGATCTTAAACATTTTCTTGAATCGTTCCTCAAATGTAGGCTCGCTAGGTCTGAGGAATAATTCATCAAGGCAGTAGTCACTTAAGGACCGCTGAGAGCCAAATTCCCATTCGTGAGAGTCAGTTTCAGAGGAGGTGTCCTTAGTTGTCTCCACACAGTCTGAAGCATACACTAACTCACATGGAAGCACATTGGTACTCAGATCGCCAGATTCTCGTGGACCTAACCCTAACCCAAGATGTTTTGGTCTTTCTAAAACTAATAGTGGCTCACGCCTTCCATTTTTATCCTTGCCAAGACCACTTTTTCCATCATAACCTTTTGCTTTTATCATGTTGTATCCTTTTCCATATATTGTTATTGGCAAGGGAGTTAAGTCTCATGGTTCTCTATAAATCTAGGTTAGTATATCATCTGTGTCCTCTTGACTCATTTCACCCCACTTTATGAAAATTGTATTTGGAGGAACCCTAAAAGTTTCTTTTGCTTGTATTCTAAAACAAGGTTTGCCATAGACTTGGGAGACTTGGGCATCTTGGTTATGCAATAAGCCGTATTCAACTTGTACTCTCCACATCCTTGATCCTGAATCTGGAACCTCGGGTCGACACTTGGGGTGATAAATGAAGTGGAAGGTGTTATGGAAGTGGTCATGGTGGTCAAAGAAGTAGGAGTGGAAGCGATGGATGAAGAAGCGGAAGATTTCATGAGTGTTGAGGGATCAATGAATTTAGAAGGCAAAGATGTCAGAGCTTCCCTATTGATAGGGACTTGACATTTCGAGACACCCCGTAAGTTGGTACAATATTGGAATGGATCAGGGTCTCCGTATATAGTAATCTCAGTTCCTTCAAAAGGAAACTTCAAGCACTGGTGATATGTGGAGGGAATGGATTTCAAAGCATGGATCCAAGGTCGACCAAGTAAAATGTTGTATGGCAAGTCCAAATCTAGAACTTGACAAGTGGTGTCAACAATGACTGGCCCGATCTGAATTGGGAGTGTAATTACGCCCTGAGAGGAACGTTCTACATCATCATATGCCTTGATAACAATGTTTCTTGTGGTGTCTACGCAAGCATCAGAAAAGCCTAGTGCCTTGACCAATTTTAAGGAACATATATTCAGTCCTGCTCTGCCATCTACTAAGACTCGTCTAACCTTATGTTTATGAACAAAGACTTCGATATGAAGGGCATCATTATGGTTGGATTTAGATGACGAATAGTCTTGGTCAGAAAAGGTGATATGGTGGGGTGTCATGAGATATCCTACCATGGCTTCAAATTGGTTGACATCAATATCTTGGGGAATAGAAGATTCTTGCAGTGTTTTGTCTAGGATGGCCTTATGGGCAGGCGAGATGCATAACAACTCAAGAATAGAGATTTGTGCGGGTGTTTTTCCAATCTGGTCAATAAGATTAAAGTTTCCTTTAGGTTGGGATTACTTGTTTTGTGGATGGGATTGCGACTGTGAAGTGGACGGGCCAGCTATTGTTACCTTTGGTTGTCTAGGGGGAGGAGGGCTGGCTATGGTGATCTTTCCACCGCGAGTGGTGACATTGCATTTAAGGACCTTTCTAACGGTGACCGTGCAGACATGTTCCTCAGTTGTTCTAATGTGATGTATAATAGGTCCCCCGGAATAGTCATATGCAATACGGGCATGGTTGGCTTGAGTATTGTTATTAAGGTTTGACATAGAAGGGTTTCCTGAACCATTATCCTGCAATGGGTTCTTGTGTATTGTATGATCCGCATTAGAGGCAAACTGTGGCCTTCCAACTTCAATGATACATTTTTCAATAAGGTCTTGTACCAGATTTTTCAATTGTTTACAAGAAGATGTTTTGTGTCCTTTTATTTGGTGATAGTCACAAAATGCATTATCATCCCACCAAGATGGTTTAAACTGTCCAGGGTCATATGGTTTGGGTCCTGAAGTGTGATGACACCATTTTGAATGCATTTCTTGAGTACTTCGTCAATAGGTTCACCCAAAGGGGTATATGTGCGATTTCTAAGGAATTGTCTTGGTTGTCTAGGTTGCCCTTGAATTTGATTGTTTTGATTGCCTTGGTTATTCTGATTTGTCTGGATAGCATTAGCAGCATAGTTTTGTGTCATCATTTGTGTGTTTTGTGGTTGTCTCCCTTTTAGAGTAATCATAGGACCCATAGTGTTGACAACCTTAGCATCGACTACACCATCGTTGGTAACATGTTTGTTCTTAACCCAAAATTTGGTTTTGTCAGCAGAAGGAGGGTTTACATTTGTGTTTTTAGGACTGTATTTTAGTATTCCTTCAACTATGAGGGCTTGTTCAACTTGGACACCTCGTTCAACTAGGTCTGCAAAATTTGTGCAACAATGAACACGCAAGCCATTTTTCAGTGGAACCATTAACGTTTGTACGAACATGTCAACTTTTTCCTTTTCAAGTATGTCTATATGGCAACGACTCGCTAGGCCCCTCCATTTTTGAAAGAATGGTAAAAAGGTTTCACCTGAATCTTCTTGTGTGAGTTGGCATAAGTTGGTAATGGAGGTGTCTGTGTCAATGTTGTATGTGTAATTTTTCACAAATTTTTTAGCAAGTTCTTTCCATGACTGTATTCCAGGTTGCAGTGTATAGAACCATTCTAGTGCCGGTCCTGCGAGGCTTTTAGGAAATAGTCGCATTAGATATGTGTGCTCATGAGCAATATCCACACAACTTGTTATGAACTCTCTGATGTGGTCAAGTGGATTTGTTTTACCCTTGTATTTGTTGAAGTTTGGAGCCACATAACCATGTGGAAATGGTGGCATGTACAAAGTTGTATCAAAAGGATATGGACATAAGTCGTATGGAATTTGTGTCTTCTTGTAAGAGGTTTTCATATTTTCCATCTGTTTTTGAAGGTCATCCACTTTTGCTAGCAAGGTGTGTACGATGGGATCATTGGTTGCCTGAAAGTAAGGTATGTTTTGCTGATATTGCTAGTTGTGATTGGGGATATGTTGTTGAGCATGAATCTGGGATGAGTATGTGGGAATATGTAACCCCGCCATGTTTGTCTGTATTTGAGGTCCCTGACTTATTTGATGTCCAAAGGTATGCATTTGCTGTGTCATTTGAGTTCCTTGTCCTTGTTGAAAGAACTGTCCTTGTGGCATGGTAGTGTTTGGTCCTTGAAAGTGTCTGTGTGGTATATGTGTATTGTGCCCTTGTCCATGTGGGATGTTCATTTGTGATGATGTGTTAATGTTGTGTTGAGGGCCTTGAATGAAAACGCGTCGTGAGTTTCGCCCAAAGGGATTAAATGAGGTTCCACCATAAGGATGTGATGAAGATGCCCCCATTGTCATAGATGAAGAGCTGACCATAGGATTTGAAGAAGTGGTGCCTACTGATGTGGACGCAAAGGTGGCTCCTATTGTTTGTGAAGATGATGTGGAAGTTGTAGGCATGGACTGTGAAAAGGTAGCTCCTAGCATTTGTGTAGATGATGTGGACATTGTAGGCATGGTCATAGTGGATGTTCCTCCAGTTGCATTAGTTGAAGAGGAGGTGTTTTGATTTATGGTGCCACTAGATGTCACATTAATGGTGGTAGTAGCAACTTGCGTAGTAACAGCAGTGTGATTGGTCGAGGTATTGTTCGTGTCATGTTGGGATGTTGTGTTTTGTGTTGTATGATTAGGAGAGACAGGTCGTATGGTATTAATGTCAAAGCCTTTTGGTAATCTTGTGCCTTGGTCTAAGAGCATAGCGAGGTATCGTTCAGGATCATTTAAGACCAATTCTTCTACAAGTGAAGCGAATTCTGGATTTTGGGCTGCTGCCTCTAAGTTTTCAATGTAAACTTGTCCATTTTGGTCTCTTTGTATGAATTGTTCAAAAAGTGGATTTTGAAAAGAATTTGACATGTTCATGGAAGATTGTCCATTCAAATTGCCAAATGGGTCATCAAAGATCCAGTCATAGGGATTGGTGTTGATGTTGGTGTGGTTGTCAAAGTCTTGTCCAAAGTCTTCCATTTGTTTTTTCTTTCATTGAAGTCTTGTCTCCACCATCAAAGGAAATTGCTCAAATGAAGATAATAACAATGCAAGTATGACACTAACCTATGTTTTTGTCTTTTTGTGTGATAAAGGATGACAATGCAATAGGATGATAATGTGTATCTAAGGAAATGTGTAATGTCGAAAAGTGAAAGTGATGATTAGGACTAGGATGATGAGGTGCAAAATGAGGACTAAGATGATTATGTCAACTAAAAAGGAAACTAATGCAAAAGCCTAGGTTCAAAATAACAACTAGGATGAAATAATATTTTTGGATTTCTTTTTTGAATAAAGGATGACAATGCAAGACTATTTTTTTTTTTGAATTTTTTTGACAATAAGGGATGCAATATGACAATGTTGTCTAGAGAAAATGACTAATGCCAAAGGACAATGAAGACTAGGATGACAAGTTATGACACTATTTTTTTTTTTTTTTTGTATTTTTGGAGGATGTCAATGCAAGGTGATAATGACGTTTTCCTAAAGAAAATGACCAATGCAAGGTGATAAATTGTTAAGAAAGGATGTCAAATGTCAAGGTGACAGTGAGGACTAATGTGAAAATGTTGGTTAAGGAAATGACCAATGCAAAGTCTAGATGCCAAATGAGGACTATGATGACAATATTTTGGATTTTAAAGATATGCAAGGTGAGGACTAAAATGATTTGAATATCTAAGGTATGCAAATGCAAAGGTCTAAAATGATTTGGAAAAAAGGTTTCCTAACCACCCTATGCTTGATCTATGTCTCAATTTTGGAATATCAAAGGACTTGTTTGAAGGACTAAATGACAAGGACAAATGACAAATGAGTCTTCCTAACTAGACTTTTGAGTTGGAAGAATCTCACAAAAAGATAATGACTAAAGGAGATAATGATGTCTAAGTCCAATGATAACCTAATTTTGAAAGTCAAGATTTTGCAAAGTGAGGTAAGGTTGTCCTAATCCAAAATATGCAAAATGAGATGAGGACCTAAGTTTTTGGTTTATGACCGAAAATGCAAATGGTGAAGCCTAAGGATGAAGCTAAATATTTGCAAAGATGACCCTATGGTAAGATGCAAACTAAAATGCACAAGGAATGAGAGATTTGAGCAATTTCATGATTTGGTTTTGACAGAAGACTTCTAGGTTGAGATTGTTGTTTTGATGTTTTATTGAAAAGTCTGAGTTGGCTGAGGTTTTGTGTCCATATTTGTGAATGTTGTGTATATTGTTTGAAAATCTAGAAAACACTTGACAAGCACGATGTTTTGTTGTATGCAAACACACATGATTCAAGCACAATCCTAATAGGCCAAGGGTTTGTATACTTGGTATAGCCCACCGATGTACCCCGGATTGGTGCTAAACACCTTTCCTTCTTGAGAGCGGATAGCTTAGAAGTTTGGTGGCACTGGCTCCCCTCCACGGCTCATTAACGTCATTCGGGCACACCAACTTTGGATTCTTGGGTCATCACTTCCCAAGAACTGCTATCTCTACTCAAGGGAGTCAGTAGTGAGTATCTTTGGGCATGATACTATACCCTACACTATACCAAGCAATGGCTGAAAATGGTTGGCCTCTAAAACAAAAGGTGTCTAGTTAGGGCATCCGTTCAAGTGGCCACACATGGGGCGAGAGATTAATCACCAATTAGGTGGCACTCCAGCCTGAAGAGGTTACGCTCAACAGGGTTTATGGGAGTACTACTCCGTCCGTGTGACACATCCGCACTCGTGGTACTTGAACTTTCCTCAAGCACCCATTTTATATCCCGACTGGAAGTGGCTTGGCTTTAGCTTGTTACCGGTCGAGTCGTCCCTTAAGGTGAGTACTTTTTCCCTTAAGGCAGGCCCATTTCTAGAAATAATAACCATTTCTCTTACACCCAGGATCACTCGAAAGCGCAAGGGGAGAGGATACTTCGATTATTAAGTCGTGAGGGTGATAAAAAATAAGGTGGGTCTAATTTTCTGATCACCTAGTTTTCACAAGGTGAGAGCATAATCACCTACCACCTTCAAGCACAGTCAGACAAAATCAAGCACATGTTCATTTTAATGCACCAATGGAAGTGTTCCTAAACTAGAAATCGCAAACACCTTGTTTGAGAAATGAGTCTTCGACTAACGGAGCTGCAAAACCACAAATTAGTAGTTTCATAAATGTCTTGGACCAACGAGAAAGCTGCAAAAAAAACTAAGTTAGAACAAAAGATTAAAAACCAAACTAAAAGTTAGTAAATAATTAAACTAGAAAATAAAAAGACTAAACTAAGAAAAAAGAATTAAAGAAAACTACAAACTAAGAGCTCAATTTTTTTTGTTGCTCCAAAAGAAGCAGTTTTGGGAGCCCCATTCCAAAGCCACACGCTACAAACAAAAGATTAGTAAACCAAAAAAAAACTTGAATGAAAACAACAAACTAAAAATAGTGATAACTTTCTCACAACTAAACAAAACTTTAAATTGTAGATATCTATGGAAAGCTAAGACATAGAGCTTCAAAACCCAAAAAATATTTTGCAAAATTCTACACAACAAAAATATTATAAACAAAAGAAAAATCGGATTTTAATAACTAAATCTTAAAAAGTTATGATCAGTAAAATGACCATAACTTTCTCAAATCTTAGCAAAATTTCAAACCGTTTAATGTTTCTGAAAGCTGAAAACGAGGTCTACAAAACCCAGAAAATGTTTTAAAATATTTGATGTGTCAATCCTTTTGTGCTCAAATGAAGATGACGGGATTTCATATGCATTCTTGGTTGTAATCTGCAAAACAATGAAAACAAACAAGAAAACAAACCAATTTCTCTGCAAAATTATAAGATTCACGTCGGGTTCACCAAATATGAGATGGGGTTAGAATTCAAATAGAATAGATAAAGTGACAGCCAACACCTCTAAACTATTAACCCACATCCAAACAAGAGAAAACAATGAAAACATAAGGAAACTAAAACATCAAATCAAAATACTCCCCATGTTTGAACTTGAATCACTTCTCTTGCTCTCCTTCTTCTTGTTATGCAACTTTTCCCTCAGATTTGTTGAAATACTTGTGCAAGACCTACAAATGGTAGCAAGAAAGTTGGAGAAGAATAGCTGTTAAGCTGAAAATGAAGAAGGAAGCTTGCTTTTATAGACAACCATTCGAATGGACGGTTGAGATTAATCTTCTAGAAAGATTCCAAGATCAATGGATGAGAATTCATGAGAGGGATGTTACGAAATGGATGGTTGAGATTAAGTCTCAGAAAAGATGCCAAGATCAATGGTCCAGAATTGATGCACCAAAAATATGCCATGCATGGAAAATCTATGACGCTGACGGCTATGACACCTGACAGCTATGACAGACATGCAAGACATGCAGCTATGATAGGAAATGAATGTTATGACAGGGGATTATGACAGGGTATCTTTGACCAAGTGGTGCATAAATAATTTATTTTAAATTATTTATTCAAAAATTTTGGAAATGGACAAGTGGAAAATAAATAATTTATTCAAATTATTTATTTGAAAATAGAAGAAATGGACAAGTGGAGAATAAATAATTTATTCAAATTATTTATTTGGAGAAAATGAAAAGAGGAGCATTTAATTAAATTTATTAATTTAATTAAATGGAGAGATAGAAATTAGACCTTAAATAATTAATTTATTTATTTAATAGGGAAGGTGGCATGGGATAGTTAAATGATTTTAATAATTATTTAACTGTGGAAGAATTAAAGGACCATGAATAGATAAATAATTAATGGTAATTATTTAACTATAGATGAAAGATGACAAAATAATTAAATAAATAATAATTTATTTAACTATTGAAGAAGAGGAAGAAATTAGTGATACGATTAGTTTATTTAATCGGCCAGGATAGAATAAATATTAGAAAGTGAATTAATTAAATAATTATTAAAAATTATTTAATTAATAGAGGAATATAATCAAACATAATTGAATAACTAAAATTATTCAATTATCGAAGGATGGGGATGAAGAAAAATGACACTTGAAGGCTTAGGACATTTTTATGTGTCTATAAAAACCAATTATTCCTCCATGGAGAAGCAATGCCTTGCTCTCGTCTTTGCTACATAGAAGTTAGACACTATCCTCTCCATGCTGAGACGCGCGTCGTAGTAAAAACTGATCTCTTAAAATATGTGTTCTCTAGCGCCGACCTGGGTGGAGGATTAGCGAAATGGGTTATGTTGCTTTTTGAGTTCGACATAAAGTTCATTACTCAGAAGTCAATAAAGGGTCAAGCGGTTGTGGATCAGCTGGAAGACACTTCCTCATCTTGTTCGTTTCTAGGATTAGATTTTTTTCCTAAAGAAAATATTTTTGTAATTGATCATGACCTCGAATGGAAGATGTATTTCAATGGATCGAGGTGTCAAACTAGTTCTGGAGCTGGTGTGGTTCTGATATCCCCTGAAGGTAAACTAGTTCCTCTATCCTTTCAACTAGATTTTCCCTGTACGAATATCATCACCGAGTACAAAGCCCTTATTACTGGCTTACGTGCCGCGATTGCACTAGGAGTAAAATTCCTTCGTATCCTAGGTGACTCTGAACTTATAGTAAAACAGATAATGGGAGCCTATCAAGCCAAGGAAAGTAATTTGTCCTGATATCGAGACCTTACCTTGTCCTTGCTTAAATAGTTCTCCTCTTTCACAATAGATAGTGTCCCTAGGAGAGAAAATAAGTATGTTGATGCCATGGCATGCATTGCTTCCTTGGTACCTTTAGAAGAGGTTTCAAAAGAATACCACTTTGTGTTTCATGTCCTATGGACCCTTGTGGTTCCTAACCAACCCGAAGCTGAGTCCCTTATGTGTTTCCATGTGGACTCTGGAGAATGGTTTTCTAATATCTATAACTATCTAAAGATTGGAAACTTTCTCGATGATGCGACAAAGAATGATCACACTTGCATAAGAAATCTTTCAACACGTTATGTTATCCTATTTGATTTCCTTTATTGAAAAGCCTATAATGGCTTGATCCTCATACGTCTCACTAAAATAAAAATACCCCTTGCCCTTAAGGAATCCCATTCGGGCTCTGGGGGTGGACACTTTGGTGGTAGATCCTTGGCAAGAAGACTGATACATAAGGGATACTATTAGAAAATGATGGAACAAGATTCCTTTGATTTTGTTAAGAAGTGCCTTCAATGTCAACAACACAATAGTCTTATTCATACACCTGCTCAAGAATTACAAAATTAAACTTCTCCTTATCCATTCACAAAATAGGGGTTGGATATTATTAGGAAAATATCAACTCCTTCTTCCAAGGGACATACCTTCATCATTACCACTATGAATTACTTCACGAAATGGGTTGAAGCTATTCTACTTTGATCCACAAACATTGAAGCTATCTATAGTTTCCTCATGAACAATATCATTTCTCGATTTGGATTTCCCACTATGCTTATTTTTGACAATGGCACACCATTCAAGAACAAGGAAGTTCCTTGAGAAATTTCATATTCAGCACAGGTTTTCCACACCGTACTACCCATAATCCAATGGTCAAGCAGAAGCATCCAATAAAACTCTTGAGCTTATTCTCCGTAAAATAGTTAATAAGCACGGTAAGGACTGGCATATTCAATTAATGTATGCTTTGTGGGCCTATCACATGAGTGTTCGAATGGCTATAGGAACAATGCCTTACAACCTCATGTATGGTGTTGAAGCTATTATACCTTTGGAGTTAGAAATTTTTTCTTTGTGAGTTTCCCTTAAAGGGTTAATTGATGATGAAACCTACTGGGTCAACCATTTGTATCAGCTAGAAATGCTCGATGATTGCCGTTTACAGGACCTCAAACATCTTAAAGCTTATCAACAATGGTTATCTAGGAAATATAATCAGAGTGTGCTTCCTAGGACCTTGAAAATACGAGATTTGGTTCTCTGTGAAAACTAGAGAAATGTAAATGTGCCACCTGATTAGAGAGGAAAATGCAGTCCTAATTGGTTAGGCCCTTATATTGTGATCTACGTATACAGTTAAGGTGCTTATGGATTATCATCTATGGATGGAACACCTTTAAAAGATCCCATTGATGCAATGCATCTTCATCGATGCTACGCGTAGTGTTTTATGTGTCATCTGTGCAATATTCTCTCTATAGAAGGGCAATAATACTGCATATATTGACACTATTCATTAACACATTATGAATTTTTTTGTGTTATGATGTGACCATGTGTGTGTGTGTACGTCCATGCATCACATTACATCTTTTAAAAGATAATTAGATCATCATTATTTAATAACATACAACTATGTGTGTTTATTAAATCATGATTAACATCTAATGTAAGTATACATCCATATGAGCATATAACATCCATTGCATAAACATACATAAAAAATAAAGAACTTACATGTTTATCCAAATAAACAATGCCATGAGATTAGAAGTGATGTATCCATATATACACACACACACACACACATATATATATATACATATATATGCTTGTATGTATCAATGTCATGTACATGTATCGGGCCACTACTATAAAAAATGAGTGGTTGCTGAATATATGTCTATACAAAAGATCTGCAAGTATATGTAAGATCATGATGTAAAAAATAGGCCCTTAAGTGGCGAAAAATTCAAAAAAATCAGAGTTAGGAAACTTGACATAAAAATTTGAATAATTTATCTATATTATTTCAAAAATATGTAAGAATAGAATATGTAGAAAATTGAATGTAGTTTCTAAACTATTAAGTTTAAAAAAAAAAAAATCTATTTGGTGAAAATTTGAAATTTCAATGCAATAGTACTTAAATTTCAAGGAAAAAATAAGTAGGTTTCTATCTCGACCACCCTAACCACAAAACAATAATTAAGATTTTAGATATAAGTAGAGGACTCATGTCCCAATGTGATGCATATATTTTCTTGTAATTTTTTTGAAGTAAATAATTAATTATGAATTTTTTATTACAACTTTTAAAATTATAAAACTTGTATGTCTAACCACCTTAACTTGTCAAAACTTCATGATATTTTAATTTTTAACTTATATGCTAAGTATAATGTGACACATGTTTTAGATTCAAAAAAAATGTGATACAGTTTGAAAGCTATAGATGTTTTTAATCAGACAATCAATCATGACTTTAGTCGTAATTCAAATAGAAAATTAATAATAATAATTTATTAAATTCAAAGTAAAGAATAATTTATATTGGTGGAAAGTTGAGAATCTCCTTTAAAAACCCTTTTCGTTTCATCAATTTTGGGTAAAGAAAAGGTCGTCAGCCACATACCCTACACATACCCATCATATTGCCACTTTTTGGCCCATCATGATCCTACACATACGCATATATGTATGTATGTATCTCACTAGAAAAAATGATATACAAAAACTGATGATGAGCCTCTAATCACTATGGTGCATGGCTCTTGGAGCCCTCTGGCTCTGGCGGATGCTCTGGAATCCTCATAAGAGGTTGGATGGTGGTCATGTAGCATGATCAGTGTGAGCATGATATAGAAAAAGTTGTCTGCATCCCTCTGATCTCTCCCTATAAGGAAGAGATGGTCAACTTTTCCCACCTCAACTCATCCTGCAGGTGTTGAACATCTGTCAGGATCATAGCTGTCAACTGCCTATCGAGTTCATCAAGACAGTTCTAGAGGGCGTCACGTGCCTGCTTGACGGCATCATCCCTCCTGACTACCACAACTCTCCCAACAACTGATCACACTATCCTCAAAGAGTCATTAGCTCCACAATAAGCTAGATAATCTCCACACCTTGCTCCTTGTAAGCAGTCCTCAAGTGCGCAACTGGCTCAAAGCTGGGGCCATGTCATCTCACAGATGCCGGTCAGTAAGCCTCAAGGACCGACCCCTGGATCAACACGTCATGGACAATCTCCAAAATACACTGAGCAATAAGCCCAGTCCATTCTTGTGCGTCCTCTACAACTGCAAAGAAAGGACGTATCAGTATCACATGACATGTATCACTGAAAGTATAGAAACATAAACAACATATCCCGTATACCTGGGTCTCCTGGCTGCCATGTCAGGTTATGGTGAGGATCGGTGCTAGGACTTGTGCTACCGACATCAGTGGCTGCTCCCGGTGACGCTAGAGTCGTCGTTGCTGCTATGGTGGAAGTTGGTAGTGCCGAAGAGACGAGGATAGCTGGTGAGGGATCTGACCTCCTTCGTCACCTCAACGTCAGTGGTGCCGCCTCCTCCTGTGGTGCCTCCTCCTCCTCACTGACCTGCTATCAACATCTCTGCCTATCCTGCAGGGGCTGGGGTGGAAAGTCCCCCTGTGGACCAGGATCCCCTCTTGGGGCAACCTTGCAGAACATAAGACTAGGACGATGTCTTTCCCACCACTGTGCAAAATCCACAGCCACTCTGACATTATCCGTCACCACTATGGGGGGCTGATCATGATCAAACTCATCATCATCTGAAGGGATGATATCAATAATGGTAGGACGAGGCCAATCCCCCACCCTCGCCGCACTCCTTTAGGCCCTAGTATAGGTGGGCACGTCTACTGGTATATTATGCGATCAGCCATGCTGCCACATGACTTGACTCCAGTAGTAGGGTACTATAACATAATCTCTCTGGCCGATCAAAAAATGATCCTGCTGCAGGTTCCTTAGGTACCTGTTGTCATCCACCCATCTAAAAAATTAGTGGGGTCTCCATCAAACCCCATTTGCGGTGAGAGTATCAAACTATAAGGGCCAAAACTATAGGTCTCCAAACCTCCACTGGCCTGTCATGTCGTACCAGTGGGCCATGGGAATATGATATGGCTATTGTTGGGGAAAATTGACTAACATATTGCGATTAGATACCATTTTGTAAGATAGGTTATTGAGGGAGGTGGAGTAGCTCTTGAGAAAGTTCATACACTAGAAAATTGTGTAGACATGTTTACAAAACCAATACAGTTAGAGAAGTTGAAGTGGTGTTTGACTTCTCTTGGCTTGTAGAAAAGGTGATGAATGGGCATGGGCAAGTATTAGGTAAATTGTTGTCAAGGTGAAGATTGTTGGATAATGACAACAATAAATTAGAAAGAAAGCATAGTTTATCTTTGGAAAAAATAAAGGAATAAAACAAGAGATAAAAACAAAACAATAAAAACAAAGCTATTTTTTTTTAAAGTTTGACACAGGTTGAAGATATTATATATGTCTTGTTGCCTTAAAGGCTAAATTAATTGTAATTGAAGAGAAACAACTATGCGAAGGTTGTAATCAATTTCTCTAAGCAATAAGAATACCGATACTTTTCCCCATGGATGTCTCCTTGGCATATTGTCAAGGTTTTACCACGTAAATTTGTGTCTTGCCTATTATTATGTTATTCCATTTCAGTTTCTTCATTATTTCTTTGCAACTAATTTGTGTTGCAATATTATTAGTTTTGTGGGTTTTACGTTTCCATTTCCATAATAGGCCACCACATCACCATGAATAAGAATTGATCATATTGGTGGCAAGAGATCCAAACCAATCAAAACAAAATCTAAAACATTATCCAGTTCCCTACCTTGTATTATGACTAGATTAGATAGACCACCACTAACTGAGCCACGTCTTTAGATTATCCAACATCTAAGAAAAATATAGTTGACATCAATAAAAAATATGTAATGACCCTATAGTGATGGTTAGCTATCATAGAATACTCTCCAAGAGATTTTCATTGGATGAAGCCTAATTGATGACATTAATCTTAAAAACTTTCTTTAAGGCTTAAGTTTGAAATTCCATTAATAAAATCATTTTTTTGTTAAATCCAAATGTTGGAATCTATTGAAAAAACAACTCAATTCTATAAGGGGCATTAGAGACCCTATTTAAGTGTTGAAACAACATTCCCTAGCATAATTTGTAGATAAAGTCATCTTAAGAGAACCAACTAGCTAGCAGCACTAAAGGAAGATACCGAGAGTTAAAAAACATGACAAGAACAATATATAAGGGGTGCCTTGATAAGACAAATCCCTAACTACAAAAGAAACAACTTTCTGTCCCCTCGACCCCATTAGACGAATCCCTATAAACACCTGAAAAATCATTGGGGGACAATCTCTAACTAGCACAAATATGACAATTGCACTCGTTTCTTTTGTCACGGGAATCCCTAACTCTTGAGGTCGCTAGGAAATTTTGTAACTCTGACATCTATGCAATCAAATGGATCTTGGCAGGGATAGTGAAACCATGGGTGTGATTGGCGACCCATCCATTGCCCCTCCCAATGTGGTGACCTAGTCGAATCACATAAACGCCTCTATTAGAATGACATCTAGGGAGAAAGCTCAAGACTCGATCTCAATCCCTTAGTCTGCCCTTGCTTCCAAGGTTGCACTTTCTGGGAAGGGTCCCACTACTAGGGCATCATTTTTGGATGCTATCAAAGGAGTGTCTCAATCATCTTTTGATTCACCTCATAAACTAAAGGAATCTTGGGGTATGGATGGTAGGAGGTTAGTCAAAAAGTGTTGAAAAACTTTTCAATCTAAATTTTGATGACAAAATAATGTAGGAATTAAAAGAAAATGAAGATTTTTTTGTAGAATATGTGTTGATTGGACGGTTTAACCACTTCTATCCAAGCCTCCCTGATCTGCACAATTGGATAGAAAATTCATGCATGCCCTCAATGGTAAAAAGGTAGAAATCCATCCATGCGCTAGGGTTTTTTCACTATGGTTTTTGATTGCAGGAAGGACAAAAATACAATTTTAAAGTATGTTTAGACATGGGGCCAAAGTATGTTGATGCTAAAGTCATGGCATGCTCATTCCAATCCATCCATTGAATCATTTTCAATCATTCCTTTGTGGGTTTATCTTCCAAATTTACCTCTCCACTATTGGTTTGAAGCTTGTTTTGCAGCGATTGGTAATTCCATCAAAAAATTTATTTCTACAAATCATGATTCAATAGATTTTATACAAAACCTTTTCTTGTATCTTGGTGGAATTAGATACCTTCAAGGACCTCCCAACAAAAATAGTTTTGAATGCTAACGGGAAAGGATGGAAGCAACCTCTAGATTATGAAGGTCTAATCTTCAGGTGTCGAAAATGCTTCAAGATTGGTCACATAGCAACAAACTATCCAGATTTTAAGTTCAAGAAAAAATTGGGTGCCTTTTGGTGGAAAGGGGCCTCCCTCGAGCATTACATGATCAAATGCTCTTCCAAGTGGCACAACTCTTCCCAAAATGATGAGGCTAGGAAAAACAAAGAATCTCAAGATAAGGGGAATTCCTTTTGGACGACCTTGGTACAAATGCAACCTCATCAATTAGACACAGATAGTTTAAATCCACCAAAAAATGTTCCTTAGATAGCAACCTTGGATCTAATAGTCAAATCACCTTCAAAAACTTCAGTGAGAAGCAAAAGGACACCCATTTCGAGTGAAGAGAGTATTTCATACGTTGTATCTCAATTTAATGGCCCCACAAAATTATAACATAATGTGGATGGAGAGGAGTGGCAAGAAGTGAAGAATAAGAAAAAGAAAATTCGCAAGACTGAACTAAATCCTATTCAAATGGAATTGCAATCTCACATATCTGGTCTCAACATTGCAACTTAAATTGTGTATCCTCAGTAGTGGAGTAGATTACCTTTATGATGGAAGCATCTAAAACCAGGAGGAAGTGAGGTTGTTGGAATGGCTATAGCTGCAATTTTTTGCATGCTACCATGGTTGGCCTCTTTTGTAATTTTTCATTTTTATTAATAAATTCTTTCTTACCTATCAAAAAAATAAAATATATTACATTTAATTATCAGGTTTGATTCATAGTAGACAAAAGTGCAACTAAATCTCTTCATTTAAATCAATAATTGCTAAATATTAATGAAACAATGATTTAATAAAAAAATTTAGAATGACATTAAAAAAATATCTATGAATTAATATTGGGAATAAGATTTGGAATAAAGATAGTAGATCAATAAAATTTTGAGTATTATATCTATTAATCATATTTAAGTGATTTCTATTAGTATTTTTTTAATTTAGTGGCAATGTCAAATAGTTTAACATTTAATTTAAATGTTTATTTTAATTGAGTAAAATCAAATGTAAGAAGATTATATTTATATGCTAATTTATGATGTGCTTTAATTTAAAATTTATTTTATTATTATTTTAATAGTGTGAATCCAAATCTCTATAAAATAATTAATTGATTTTTGTGAAATTTTCTTTAATAAAAAATGACAATTACATACATAAAAGAAATTATTCTAAAAGGCATATAGGCCAAAAGTCCCATACTCCAAAAAAAATTTATTTAATTGGAGAAATTGTGTAACTTTATTGATACTAATAATGTAAGATTACTAAGACATTTGTACATGTGTATTGGATTCAAATTTTGTGGTGGTCAGAGAAAACCAGAAGAAGACAGTAAAAAATATATATCGGAAAACTGAAACGACTGCAACATAGCTTCCGTGAAAAACTGAAACCGCTGGAATATAGCTTCCGTTACCTGCATTCAGGGATGAATATCAATTTCTTAATTTGATAAACAGGTTTTGGAATTACTCCCAACTGGAATTACTCCCAACTGCTCTCCCAACTGCTGCCACCAGCATTATCTTCACCGTACCTTTTTGCGGCGATGAAAACAAAGTCTCTTCTACTTCCTGCACACTCCAAAATTTTGTCTACTCATTCTCTGTATCAAGACAATTTTTGCCTATGAATTAAATGCATAAATCAGTCCTCAGATTTTAAAAATCTACGCTGGAAAAGACATAAAGGAATTGTAATTAATTATTTTTTGTGTCTCCTATTTGCTCTGCTTATGCGTATTTCTCAAGCAGACTTTTATTTGTAGATGCATTTGTTAAAAGTTAGTATATTGGCTGTAGAAACAGCTCTGCAAAACTGTGGTTTTTTTTTATGAGGATTTAAGTGTGCTCTGCTGTAGCAGTCTGAAGAAGAAATCACAAAAATAGGGGATGTATTTTTCATGTTATTTCTGAATATATGCTGAGAGCAGCAGCTTTTGTTTATGATAGTAAAATGAAAGAAGGTTTTAGTTTTTAAATGGTTGCAATATAAGAATTTTTTCTATTTATCCTCTGTTTCATCTCTGTGGATTTGCTCTTTCTTTTATATCTCTGCCTTTTCCCTTCAACAGGCACATGTTTTAATATCATGAATGGATTACAAATTTAGGAGCACACCTGAGAACAAAGATGTCGCAGTAAAGGTAGGGTTTTCGATTTGCCTCTTCGCTGGACGGTTACTATAAAACCCTTTATTGCTCTACCATCCGACACTATCGGAATCCAATTGGACATCTCATGTTGCATCTTGATTAATTTTTCTTCCTCAGTGACTACAACAACAGCAATATACTTTCCTTTTCCAATATAGGCCACCATCGAGTCCATAGGAGGAATCTTTAAAGTTTTCCGACAATCTTTCCCTTTATAAAAGCTTTCAATTAACATATATATGATAATTGCACTGGGTTGTTCTGTCATAGGAACCACTAATTCTGCCTCAGGATTGCTAGGAATTTCAGTAGCTGTGCCATCTAGCCCAATGAAAGAAGATAACGCATTGAATTGTCTTAGAACGCTCTCTGCATCAGCATATGATTTCCAAATTAAACTAAAAACCTCTGAAGGTACTTTCTGCATTGACAAAGAGACAATAATTAAGTTAATTATAAAAGAAATCTATAATAATAAAAATATCAGTGTCAAAACACAATTACAGAAAAAATACATAATTGCTCTCCTATCAAAATGACAATTGCAATTATAATACCTGCCACTTATTAATGCATATACATATGGGTACAATATCAGCTGAAAGATGTAGATATTTCAATCCTTGCAACTCTCCAATACCATTGATCTTCTCCAACTTCCAACATCCATCAATGATTGTCTCTAAGCAGAATGGACATGCAGAACTTGGCAACCCTTCTATCTCAGAACGTCTCTCTGTGTTTAACTTTTCATCCATTCCTAAATCCACTTCAATTAAATCTTCCATGAATTCAAGATGGAGAAATTTAAGGCTGTGAAGGTACTGTCGACTAATTGAAACCTTAGATATATGTTTTACATCCCTAATATCTATTTTTTCAAGGCTGACCATTGAAGTTTCAATAGTAATTGAATCCATTCTGTTTTTAAAACTTAATTCCCCGCTTAATGTGAAATCCCTCAATACCAAGCTTTTAAGATTGGCGAGTTTTGTAAGTGATTTTGAGAGGAATCTCCCCTGAATTCTCATGGAATTATTCCATTCTCTTCCATTCCATTCTACCCTTCCTGCAATGACTAGATTTTCCAAATGACTTAAGATTCCTAATGAATTTGGAAACTCTTCCAAGTTTGTTCCGTCAAGAATCAGGTCTTTCAGCTGCAAAGGAACCTGAAATTTGAAATTGATTCGTTTAAAACACCTATTTTTCAATCATAAATATTTCTTATAAAATAACTGCTTTCAGGATGCATTTTACATCGTTAACCAGACTTAATCCTCAAATATAGAAGAACAAATTACCTGATGATCACTTGGCCACAATCTTCGGAAACATCCTTGAGAAATTTTTAAATACTGCAGACTTTGCAGAGGAATCCATGAAGGAATAGTGTGTGACGAAGACACGCTTGACATGAATCCTCCGATATTTTCATGTTCATTCAGCTTTTCCAACATACTTGAGTCAATTTCAAGCCACAGCAAAGAAGTTGAAGGACCCTCATAATCATTTAAATTACCTAAAAAATATCTGAATTGAAGAGCGGTGTACTGGTCAAAAATGGAATTGAAACACCTGAAACTACGTCCGCTCATCCCAGCAAGAATGTTCTCGAATCCCTTTTCTTCCTGTATTTAAGGACGAAACGAAAATTTTGTGACACTCCAGTTAGAAAAACAACAATCAAGCTATATAGACATGCATTTTTAATACCAAAAATGATCGCAAATTCATGAGGAAAAACAAACCTGAGAACGAAGATGCTGGGAGCGCCACAGTCGACTAGGACTGCTCAATTCATAATCTGCAATTTCTCTTCCGAGATCCCGGATGTGGTCATGCATTCTCAAAAGAGGAATGCTTTCAGAGTCAAATCCATTCCAATAAGTCCTTCCCACTTGAACTTCAACAAGACATTTATCCATTAAGATCTGAAGTGTGTGCTCAGCGCTCCATCCTGATCCTTCCATTATCTTTAAAGCCATATGTCTAGATTTGTTGACGAAAAAGCATGTAATGTCCATAAATACCTGCATTTGTTCCTTGTCAAGGGATTCCAAGCTTATTCTAAGCTTCTTCTTTATATCTTGTTTCAAAGTTTTTCTCACTTTATCCAATTCTAGTTTCCAGTAATGCTTACCAGCACTACCAAAAACATGTCCACCCAACACCTGCAGAGAGAGGGGCAAACCCCCACACTCTTTCACGAAGCTTTCAACCAAATCTTCATATCCACTGGTCGGATATGGTTGGTGGAAGGCCTGCCAACAGAAGAGCTCCGTGCTATGGTGGACATTCATTTCTTTCATCTTATAACGAGAATTAATTTCTGCCCTTACCAGAACTCTCTTATCACGGGTTGTCACAATTATCAAACTGCCAGAATTATTGACCAAAAGATCCGTAACCAGTAAGGCATTCAACTGGTCCAGGTGATCTATGTCATCCATAACAATTAGGAAACTCACAGAAGGGTTGCTTGCCAGACGAGACCTGAGATAGCTAGATCCTTCAGGTACACTGTCAAACATACGATTTTCCTGCACCAGATCCTTAAGAAGCTTTGTTTGCAAAGAAGTCAATTTAGATTCTCGCACGTCAAACAAAAAACATGATGCACTGAATTCTGAACGCTTTTGGTTGAACAATTCTTTGGCAAGGGTGGTCTTACCAAATCCACCCATACCATAGATGCCGATCACTTTATCTTTCTCCTCCTTCTTATGCCAGCATGTCCTCTCAAAGTCTTCTACCAATTCTTCAATTCCAGTCGGATATCTTGCAATTTCTAAAGGTCTTGTCCTTTCTACCTCTCTTCGGACAGTGGACACTATATTTTTACATAGTGTCTCAAGATCACTGGAAATTTGCAATGAAAACAATAATTTCAACAGATTAGGCTCGACTGAAACCATAATTTTTTGTAGGATAAAATATTCCAAGGAAAATTGGTGATTAAAAAAGTCTTACTCGTTATTATGGTTGAATTCGTAGCCAGACATGAATGAAACACGGCGGAGGCCTTCTTTCCAGCCTTCGAGTTTGTCCAGATACCTGCGCTTCTCTGTGTGGTAATTGAATGAATCAGCATACACGCCCTGTTCTACGTATCTGAGGTTGGAAGGAGGAAGATCATAGAATATTGGAATAATCTTTCTCCTAGTTTGTAACATCAGAGCAAGCTCAGCTAAACACCAAACAGATTCGGCATATCTCCTGGAGAAAATGGCAATTTGTACTGATGCAGAGCAAATGGCATTCTGAATTGTGCAAGGAAACAAAACACCTAATTCCATCTCCCTGCAATCAAGAAAGGCTCTGATTCCCACCTCCTCAAAAGAATTATAAAGCTCAAGAGCCAGGGTATTTTTGACATCAGGGCCTCGGTGGTTAATGAAAACATCATAAAGTTTTGGGGATGCAGATGATCCTATCTTTTCTCCTTTACATAACTTTTCACCGCAAGCATCCTCATCCAAACTCAGAAGGCGAGATGATGAAGACGAAGCCATGGATGGGGGATGAAGCTCGAATAACAGAGAAACCTTGGAAATTGCAACTCACATTGAATTGATTTATCAAATTAGCCTTCATATAAATGGCTTACGAAGTTGCTTGCTCTCTACTTCTAGGTGTTGCTCGGGTAGACAAGGTAAAGCAAGCGGTGCAGGTGATATGTTTTTTGCTTTAATAAAGTGAGGACGGAATGAATTGTTGGTTGCCCATTGGAGTCTAGCTGCTTTGCAAAGAGAAATGTGTACTTTCGGTCTAAGAAGGAAAAGAAGGCATCTGCCTGCAGCTAAAAAGGAATTTATTATATTTTATAATTTTGACATTTTCAAATTGCAAGAGTTATTATTAAGAGGAGGGGAACCTTAAGAAGGTTTATTATTATTCTAAATTTAATAGAAGTCATAATAACTCAAATTATTATATTCATTAAAATAATGAAACTTCTTTTTTCTTTTGTAATTTGGTCATTATGAATAATCTAGAAACACTGAGAGGATTTATCAAATGGTGACAACTCTAATTGAGAAAGATGCCAATAACGATTATTCTTTGAAGCCCACTTGATTATCCTTTGAAGACCACTTGGTCATTATGAATAATCTAGAAACACTGAGAGGATTTATCAAAAGGTGACAACTCTAATTGAGAAAGATGCCAATAATGATTATCCTTTGAAGCCCACTTGACAATGCAATCCATGACAACATTATATTCTTTAGGAATATGAGAAAAGAATATAGCCTCAAAATTCAAAGAGAGATAGGGGGTTTGTTCCACTAGAGAGACAATCCTCCCAAGGACTCCTAAGAACCCTTTTTGTTTAGAAGAGAAATCAAGATCAAGAAATCATATCCACAAGTAACATTCTTCCAACCCAACTCATAAGCTTTTTCAAGAGCCACCAAAATATTATGGGCTTCCATCAAATTGTTAGAACCATTGCCCATAATGTGAGAGATAACAAAAGGACCATACCATCACTAGCATGACTAAGTCATCCAATTCCAATTGTGCCCAAGTTACTAGGAGAAGAGCCATCACTATTAATATTTTATAATTAAAAGGGGGACACCACTTACCACAACTATTCACTTTCTTAGAATACATATACTTAGAGATATACAAAAACTAAAGATTTGAAACCTCCAAATAGCCTGAAAGAAGAGAGTTAGAAGAAGATAGGATCCCCTCAAAATAACATTTAATAGTAATAGTTTCTTTGAGCACATCTATAATCTTCTTCCAAACTTGTTAAAAAAGACACTATTGACCCTAAAAGATTCTATGATTTTTCTCTAGCCAATTTTTTCAAAGAATAAAAATAGGACCAATATCCAAAGTGACAAAGGAAAGAAGATGATGGAGGAGAGAAACCAAAACTAGCCCAAATTTTAATTAAAGAAGAAACAAGATAATAGTTCAATTCCATCATTGTCATCAATGCGTCCAAAAACTCAAAGAGAAGGGACACTGAAAGCAATTATGAACAACATTTTCTTCATTATTACCACATAAAATATATTTTGAAGGACCTATACATCCTCTCTCTTTAATATTATTCTAGGCAAGACACTTATTTTAACATAGTTATCAAGTAAAAGATTGTATTCAAGTAAATAGAATTTAATCCATTTTTCACTCTAGTAGGGAAAATCTCTAATCCTGAGCTCTCTTATATTATAGAAGTTGATAACCAAGAGACACCAAATAAGTTGCTTTAGAATTTAATAACCCAAAGCAAGAAAATCAACTTCCTCCAAAGAATAGCAAGGCTAGTCCTTAGGAATAAATGAGAGAGTAGCATGAGCTTCAAGCAAACCACCCCTAGGCTAGCTATTAGAATCCTTCTAGTGATATATCTAAGAATCCCCTAAACAAGAGAAGCCTTAAAGTTAGCTACTTTGACCATCTTTTTTCCAAAAAAATCCACTCAAGGGCTAATGAAGAGGAAGGGAAGATAGAATCCATGTATGGAGATCCAAAGAGTCATTTCAAAAAAGAGCTTTATGACAATTTTTGATAATCTAAAAGAGTCCATCCTTGATAATTGCAACTACTCTCTTAATAGTATCCCAAGGCATTGAACTTTTCCCACTCAAATCCATATATGGATCATTCTCGTTAGGAACACCACCCAATTAATTTTCACTGAGAATTCTAGCCTAAAATTGATAAGGAAACTTGCAGCAACACTAGTATAATTTTAGCCACTAAAGCTTAGCTATTGAGCTCAATCTATTGAAGGCCAAACCACCATATTGTTTAGGTCTACACATTTCATCCTAACTAACCAAAATCCATTTATGAGAATCTAAATTCCCTAACCAAAGAAATTTATTAGAAAGAGAATCAAATTCCTTGATTAGAATTTGTATATAAAAGAGCCTATAACACATAATTTAACATTAAATTAGAAAAAGATAACAACCTAAACATCCATTGAATAAATTACATATGAAATCTATCCAAAATCCTTGTTAGCAAGAAATTTGGGGAACAAAAGACTAAATTTTTGAGCCCCAAGTATTTTCTAAGTGTTGTAGTTTATAACCCAGACTCAATCATATAAAGGTGAACACCAATAGAATCAAACATATGATTAAATACATATATATTCACAAAATAATAGATAACATCATATAGATAAAATTTTGATATCCATTGTATTAATCAGATAAAAATAAAGCATTGTTATATCTTCTCATATACTCTTACTTAGTCCTTATCTAATCTCTATACTTTGGTTCTTTCGTAATTTATACATATAATTCTCCTCATACATCTATTCCTTGTATGCTACCTCTCTCTCACATTCTGTCATTCATATCTTCTTTTATACATACATCTATGGGATGGGACATGACCCATCTATGATACCCATATTTTAGACAGTATCTTTACAATATTATGCTTCACAAGTGTTTTGTGCCAAGATGTGGTATATTTTGCTTGACAATGTCTTCACTGCCCTATTTTCTAGCTAAAAATCCTCTTCTACTACTCTCTACTAGTTCTACCAATAGCTAAGGGAATCCCCAAATAATCCAAAAGAAGAGACCTGGTCATGAATTGAATTGTGCAATTCTTTATTGAATAAGAAAAAGAGTATTGAAGAAAAAATGTTAGATTCATCTTCATTAATATGTTTTCCTAAGGTAGCCAAAAATGTCCAAATCTTTCCTAAAATTGATTTCCTTGTAGATTTTAGCAACCCCTATCAAAGTAGTATCATCCATAAACTAAAGTTGGAATTGCAAATCCAAAGTTTGAGTCCAAGGCCAACCTTGGATACAATTAGTGATTCTTTGGTGTTTTAGCAATTTACTTAAACCTTTTTCCATCAAGATGAATAGGTAAGGAGAAATAGGACCTTCTCAACAAAGTCCCTTGGATGAAAAATGAGAGGAGATGACATTGAGGCTCAATCTAATATTGCCAAAATTTTCTTGAGTCCCAAATCCTTTGTGTATTTATGCCTCATTTGCCCCATCACATATAATCAATCTAAGAATTCTTTGTATGAGGTTTCATTAGTCAAATTTTCCTAAGAGTTGTTCTCCCTCATCTACCATGTACCTATCATATGTTGGAAGCTACAAAACCCTAAGAAAATATTGAGTTTGGGGTTTTTTTGGTGGATAAAAGTACAAAGTTGTATCACACTTTCGGCTAACTTATCAACACAAGTGAATTTAAGTATTTCTAACTATAAATCAATTCTGGTCAAGCATATAATTTTTTAAGATTCATTCTAGCTAAGTTGGATATATCCACAACTTTTCTAATTAAAATTGTTGGCTAAATGTATATATAACACCACTTTGAGGCCAATTTACAAAAAAAATGGATAACTTGTCCTATCTAATCCATCTTTCAATTAACAAAGATAGACCCCCAATAAGGTTCACTTTAGAGTTTGAAATAACTTGGTTCAAAATTAATAACATCGCGGATCTTATCTTAAAATAGCGGTGAAATGTTAATATTTAGATAGGATTGAAGATGTTTTTTTCACTAAGAAGCTAATATTTCTTAAAGTGTAGTTGAAAAATTAGAATTTGAAATCATTGAAGAACAATTTTTAGAAAAAAATAAAAACTTGAGAAGGATCTAGGGATTCTCAACCTAAAGGTCATGGAATTTAGCATGCATTAAGAAGATGATATTAAGGAAAAAGATCTTATGGAGCAACAAACTAAATTTTTAGTGAGAGGATATTTTTTCAAGTCAGAGTAAGAGAAAAATGGTTAGAGTTAGGGATTCAAATATAAAATTTATATAATTTTTCCAAAGTCAAAAGGTCTCAAAATATAATTGATTCTATTAGGATGGTTGAGGAAATTGTATTGACGAAGATGGAGGATATTCAAGCTAAATTTGTATCTTTCTTGAAGGAATTATTGGAAACTTATGGGAGATCCAATGTGTTGAATATGCCAATATTTCTTGATAATATTTTTAGTTTAGTTTCAGATGTTAACAAGTTAGCTCTCATGCCACCAATTTTGAGGAAGAGATAAAAGTTGTGGCCTTCCAATTACAACTTAAAAAAGGTTCTTAGGCTGAATGGTTTCCTCACTTGCTTCTACCAAAGGAAAAATTGGTTGTGATGTTTGGAACATGGTGAAGTATTCAAGGAAACATAGAAAGATCCTCAAATATATCAATATAACAAACATCATTGTCATCCCCAATAAAATTTTGAGTGACTCTTTCACTGATTTTTGGCTAATATCTATTTGTAATATTATGTAAAAAATCATCCCAAAGTTAATTGTAAACATGCTCAAATCTATGTTCCCAAGTGTATTTTTTGTCAACAAAACTAGGTCTATCCCTAGGAGATCCATAACTGATCTGGCATAGTAATTGCACATGAATCCATGCACTCAATCATTAATAGAATTAAGAAAATCATGGTCTTTAAATTGGATAAAAGTAATGCCTTTGACAAAGTTACTTGGGTATTGTTGATGAGTATTCTTAGAATATTTGGTTTCAAGAATGACTGAAATGAATCTTTAGCTACATATCCACCCCTTATTTTTTAATAAATGTTAATCCTTGTGGTTTCTCTAAAGCCTCTAGGGGATTAAGGAAAGAAAATGCATTGCATCCCTTTCTATTTGTACTTATTCCAAAGGTGCTTGTGTAGGTTATCGAAGTAAAGTTATACCAAGATTTATTATGTGGGCTACAACTATGCTTGAGACATGCCTCCCATCACACATCAACAATTTGTTGATGACACAATATTATATAGTGAAGATCAAGTTGAAGAAGCACAAATGATTAAGACCATTTTAGATTATTAATTGTTGTCTTAAAGAAAATAATAAATCACAAAATAATCAAATATCTTCTTCTTCCACACCCAAAAGAAAGAAAAAGAAAAATTACAACCTTACTTAGTTTCAATATTAGTGTCATTCCCAACAAATATCTAGGTGTACCACTATTCAAATATGTTATCTAAATAAATAACTAGGAAAAAAACATTACGTCATGTAGAACTAAGTCCAAAATCATGGGAGGGCAAGTGACTAACAAACATTAGAATAAATTAGATCCAAACTCGGTGGTGAATGGTAAGATAGGTATTGCCTACTTACTTTTCAAATGCATTATTTCTTCATGTCTTATCTTTTCATGTGCTGAAGTTTGAGTTTTGGATGTTAGTTATGTGGGATTATTTGAGAAGTGGATGAATGGTTGTGTTTCCCATTGTCTCATTTTTATGGCTTAAGCTATTGTTTTAATATTGAGGATAGTATTTTGAGGAGTATAGGACACGATTAGTGGATTTGATAATATTCCCTTTTATGTGGGAATGGTTGCTAGTTTAATTTTTATTTGGTTTAAGGAACTTACATCTTTTACTACTATATCTGACCTTTAAGTTGAATGGTTATATGTTGATGAATTTTTTATTTGGGTATTTGGAAGGAGATCTTAATTGTCATAGAGTGAGCATGTGTTGGTGGTAGCAGAAAGATATGGTTTGATTTTATATTGTTCTCTTCACGGTCTATTATTTATCTTAGAGGTTTAGTTAATTTCAATTAGAACAAGGATTTGTGTGGAGATAGTAAATCACTTTGATTTTTTAACTTGTTGACAATCATTTACTATTGTTACACTCATTTTTTAGCAACATTATGGATTGAGGCTTTTTAATCCCAATTTTTTGTGTGATGTGAAGAAAGTGGTAGAGACAAGGTGATTAGGGGAGAGACTTTTTTCAACATTTTAGTTTACAAATGTATTGATCAATGTGTGTTATTCAACACTATGTGATAGAGGACTTTATCCACATCATCTATGAGAGTGTTATTGGTGGAATTTTAGATGCTTTATTTAATTTTAGACTAGACATTATCATGTTGTGAGGTCATAAGGAGGTTTATGTGTCACTAGATTATGGTATAAACATCTTCAAGTATTTTTTCATATCTATAAGCTCATTACCAATTGAGATAAACTTTGTGTAAGATTCTAGATATATAGGATCATGCAATTATAAATTAAGTCAGATATGTGGATAGCAAAAGGTCTACCTACGATGTGTTTTCTCTATTTTGAGCTATAGTCAATTGGATGTATTAGTGACAGGGAAATAGGCTATAGTTGCTATTTTAGGTTTTAAGTTGAGTATATATTAGATACTAAGCCATGTTATAGACTAGATGGACTTCATTTTACGCGTTTGGATTGAGGCATGATATAATGGTTTTTTATGACATTCAAAGCATGTTCTTGACTTGGGTTTCTTATCTTCTGTGCTTAGGCATGATGGAGGATGAAAGTGTTATGGTTGAGATGTTGGAAGTTTATTTGTCAAGTTTGTAAGTATATAGTAGTTAGTTCATTTTCTTGGATCCTCTTATGCTTTTACAATATGAATATAAAGTGGGAGAATGCTAGGATTAGGTTTATTATTTACCTTTGTCCTAAAGTTTATTATAAATTAATTATTTTAATTTGTTGGAACCCATCATGCTCTTACAATGTGAATATGAAGGATTTTTTTTGTAATGAGGCATTGATGAGGGGGTACATATGTGACTTACAATAACATGTTCAATATTAGAGGGTGTAAGATGTAATTAGTGCTTCATGGGGAGTACTTAACAATTATATATGCTGACTTGAATTGTGGAAGTCAAAGATGTTTATGGAGGAGCCACATTCTAATCTTGTAGGCCACTCCCTTGGAGTTGATCATGATAATTCTTAACATAGTATATTGGGACCTTGTTTGGGCCCATTGTATCATCATTTGGTGGTTTTATGTGTCTCCTTAACTCTATAAATATTGAGAGCTTGAGATGAGGAAATGATGAATTATTTTTTAGAGGGTTATTTTTTCAATTGTTCTCTAGGATTGAAGAGTGTTGATCTCCCTTTCTCTTGATAGAGTACTAGAATCTAAGAAAGTATTGTAACTATTGATTTTTGTTGACTAATACATTGTGTGTGCTTTGAAAGCTAGGGTTTTTCCAAAAGGATTTTTCTACATGGTATATTTATTTCACTCTTATTCTCATGAATGATTCTCTTCTACTTAATCATCTTTCTTTCTTTTCAAAGTGTTGTTTATATTGAAATGATTCTTAATTTTATGTAGATAATATTCTATAATTTTCTCACCATAGGATTAATGTAGAAATACCTAAATGTTTAATTATTGTGATTTATTTTGACATTAAATGCTAATAGATTTGTAGGTAGTTTTCTTGCATTCAAATTCATTTTTTAAAAAAAGAACAATAAAAACATCTTAATATGCCCTTGAGAATGTCTACAAGGTGGTATAAATTAGCTAACAGGTATAGCCCACCCGATTCTATTGTGTACTTTTTTTTATCTTGTACTAATGATAAATATACATTTGTGAAGGAATCTCTTTCTCTAAAGGAACACAATTCTTGGATGGAGGCCATGCAATAGGAAATTGTCACCTTAAACATATGTGGTACATGGGATCTAGTGGATCTACCTAAAGAAAGGGAATCCCATTGGATGCAAGAGGGCATTTGGAAATAAATTTAGAGTAGATGGTTATTTGTAATGGTACAAAAAAAGACTAGTGGAAAAATATTACTCCCACATTGAGGGGGTTGATTTTGGTGAATTTTTCTCTATTATTGTTAAGTTAACTTCTATTAGATTCCTACTTTCTATTATCATTGGTCATGATTTAAAGGTATAAAAATTAGGTATTAAAATTATTTTTTCACATGGTATTATTGAAGATAAAATTTATATTAAATAGCTTAATAATTTTTGGGTGAAAGTAAAAGAAAATTTGGTTTGTAAGATAAAATGATCTCTATATGGTCTAAAGCAATTGACTCAACTATGATATCAAAAATTTAATTCTTTTAGATTGGAAATTGGTTTGTAAGGAGTGAGGTTGGTCATTATATTTATTTAAAATTAATTGATGATCAATTGTTAAACATTGTCTTATATATTGATGACATGTTCATTTGAAACAAGGAAATGATTAGGGAGCTCAAAACTCATCTTTTAGTGCCTTTGACTTGAAGAATTTAGTGCAAGTACATAATACATTTCAGTTCTAGAGATTAAGAGAGATTGGGTTAATAAAAATATTAGACTTGTTTAGACTACTGATATTGAGGCTATTTTGTAGTGGTTTGCTATGTAGGACTATAATCTAGTAAGTATTACTTTACCTATTTCTAGTCAATTATCTTTGGAGAAATGTCCTAAGTTAGATGATGATTTTATAGACATGTATAACTTTCCTTGTGCTAGTTTTATAGGTATCCTAATGTATTCTATAGTCTATACAAGACTAGCTATTGCCTAAGTAGTGAGAATTTTTAGTAGGTTTATGTCCAACCTTGTAGATAGCATTATTATTATGTGAAAAGGAATTATAAATATTTACAAGAGATTTCCAAATATTGTATGGTTTATCATGGGAATGATAATGTGTGAATGTTTCTTGATATATGAGTCCTTTTTAATTCAAATTGGGAAAGCAATTTGGATAGTAGGAGGTAGATAAGTGATTATGTGTGCACTCTATGTGAAGGTGATGTCAATCAGATGAGTAAAAACTAACCTACAATTGCATTGTCCACTACAAAAGTAGAGTACATGGATGCTACACATTTCTATAAGGAGATGGTATGGCTATAAATATTATGTCCAAGTGTGGGATTTGAGTGGAATAACATGAGGATTAGATGTTATAGTTAGAGTACCATTTGTTTGGTAAAGAGTCTCATTTACCATGCTTGTACTAAGCATATAGATGTACATTGTCACTTCATTCACAAGATGGTTGAGGATGGTAGAGTCATAATATATAAGGTTGAAAATTATGATAATGTTATAAATTCTCTCACTAAGCTAGTGAGTATGGATAAGTTCTACTATTGTAGGGAGGCTATGGTCCTCACCTTTCCTAGCACTTTTTTTTTTTCTATTTCCTCACATGTCTTTACAATGCAAATTTCAAGTGTTAGAATTTTAGGATTGGGTGATTATCACCTTGCAAATACTATACATTTATTGTAACATTTAATTATTCATAGATGGTATAATATATGTATCTCCAAGAATCATGGAGACCTTGGCAAATGGGTTGCCCATGTGAGGATGAGAGATACATTTAATTTTTATTTTATTCATTGATGAATTAAATATGGTTGTTAATAGACATTAAGTGAGAAGATTACCCAAGAGTTAAAAGTTGGGATTTATGAATAATCTTCCTAAGGTGGGTGTTATGACATGAAATTATTACACTCATGAAGAACCCAAGATTCAAAGAGTAGTATTAATGATATTTATAATAGAATCTATGCAGCATAAGTGGTGTAAGAGATGTAATAGGAATTAATTTATATCTCATTATCTTTGACCATTGATTATGGGTGTTAGTTTTTTGCTAGTGGAGGTAAGGGCATGTAGTTTTTGGCTCATGGTTTCACTCACTAGCTTTCAATACCACTTGTGGTTTCTATTTTTTGCTTCTCTATATAATGGAGGCATGGAATAGAAGTTTCAAATTTGATTTTGTAGGTACTATTATATTGTTGGATTACTAATAAACTAAGGAGATAGTTGTTGTATTATTGCACTTTTATTTCATTTATTAATATTTTATGAGTCTCTCTTTGGTGTCAGAGTTTATCCTAAAAGGTTTTCTCAATGTAAATGTAGTGTTCATATGTGTCATTGATTTTATACCTATCGCCATGTTTTATTTAAATGAGTTATGGCTTAATTACAACATTGTTTTGTTTATATTTCTATTGTACAATTTATATTTTTCAACAACAAAAAAAAATGAAATAAAATAAAGAACTACACTAACATGATTTACCCTAGGATTTTTTTTTAAAAAAATATGAGTTTCCAAAGTATTGAAATCACTAGACTCTTAGCAACAAAATAATTTCAATTCAATTTCAGACTTTTAACCTTGATAGAAGATAAACACTCTTAATCAAGGAAATCATGCAAGATATGTCCTTCTTTGCTATTAACAAAAAACCATTAATGTATTCCTCATGAGATCAATCCAAGAATAAATGAGGTCCACATGTCCTACTCCTTACTCCTTAGAATCTCTAAATAATAAACTCAAGCATCTAGGTCCATATACTAAGCTTCATTCACAATTAACAAAACATAAGATGATATCTAACCTCCATTCCAAGACTTGTATTATAAGAAATACAATGTGAATGAAAAAAATATTATTTTTTCTGACTATTGTTAATTAATGCACTTGCGTGACACTCTTGAAATGGGTGCCCAAGTTTGAATCCATATTCAAAAACTATTACAACCTCTACAGAAATCAAAATTCTCTCTTCAGTCTAAGTATTCAAGATGACTTATATTTTATAATGAAATAACTTGCACAATAGAAGAATATGATAGGAAATATGTTGTAAATACTTTATAATAACTGAGAATAACAAGCCACTTTGAGAGGGAAAACGTCCAAATATCTCCATTGAGAATAAATTCATAATATGATGATGAAATTAGACTCACTAACTCCTATATATACCTTATTTATGTGTAGGATATCACTCAAACAGTCTTAGATAGCCCTATATAAGCCTTAGGCTAGCCTAATTAACTAAATAACAATATAGTAATGATAATATGAATTAATTAAGATTTAAGATAGCCACAAGCCGATTATTCATAACCCTATGTATACTAATATTGAGGGAATAACATATTCATGTGACTTTGCATCAAATATTTTTTTATAATATAATAATTAAATATATTTCTCTAATGTGACTCCCATATTAAATACACTTTTCTAATGTGCCTCCTACATTAAATCATGAGTCGACTAAGTCACATTCTCACTAAACCACAAACCCAATGAATTTAACAAATATTCCTACCATATTAAATGTATTTTTAATTTCCCATACAACTACAAAGGAAAATATTGTAGTACCTAAAGTGTGATTCTCTACTCTAAAGTGAACCATAACTTTACACAATATCATATATTTTATGCAAGGTGTACCCCACATTTCCGAACTTTATCCCACTTGTATGCATTTCATAAGGGGCGAAACATAAATAAAAAAACTTACTACAAAGGTGAGGCATCCACATAGCCATCATTTATTATTTATGTTGAAGTAAATAGGTAATCACCTAGTAATTAATTAATTATTAGGCCACTAAATACTTTAATTATTTAAGTTAGACTAAGGAATTTTTTTTTTAATATTAGATTGGGCTAATTATAGGTCATGTTGTCTCATTGCATAAGATAATGACCCTTTTTAGAATCTAATAAAATCCTCATCTAGGGTTTTCTTTTTTCACTTTCATAAGGATTCACCTTTCATTGTAATCACACATTTAGATTAATTCAACACACATTCAAGTTATTGTATCAATATAATTTCTTAGGTTGTTGAGCAAATTCATCTTGCTTTGATCTCACGTTTTGATAGGATAATTTCTTGCAGGTGATTTATAGGAGTTGTGGGGTTCAATCATCAACTCCAACATGGAATGAAAGCACCAGATCTATAGCTTCCTATCCAAATTATAAGATATTTGTACTTGAGGGAAAATTGGCTCATCTTGGAGTGAAAAGGGCATCATCATTGGATCAAGAATAACCAAAAACCCTATTATTTCCTGTCAATTTGCTAAATTTGGAGAAGTTGAAAAAGCAAATTTTTTTAGCAGTAGGGAATCTTGAATAAGAATCCATACAATCGTATAGTTATATGGCCTTTCCGCCACTAGTAATCCTACATAGAAGGTACAAGGGTATCATAAAATAAAAATCTTTAGTTTTTTTAATAATTTTTTTTAGATTTTTTTTTAAAAGCAAGCATAAAAAGGATTTAAAAGCTTGCACAGGGGTTTGTACCCTACACATGCCTATCCTAAGTATTGTAGGCCCTACCTGGATGAAAATGATCACATCACCCTACTGATCCCTCCTCATTAGCCATTGCCCCCACACTAATGACAACCATCTTGTCATCAACAGTCAATTGATGTTTGTAGTGCCCACCTCCTGATCACCAACGATGCCCATTCCAACTATTGAGATATCACAACCTACCAGTGGTGGAATATTTAATATTTCAAAAAAATATTTTGGATTTTTTTTGCATATTCCAAACCCCTGCAAAAGCATATTCTTGGCAAGAAGTTCTTTTTCAAGTGATAGAGGCATTTTCTAACCATTAAGGGAATATTTTAGTCAATAGAAAAATATTTCATCTGCTAACATTTGCATGACATCATCCATACAAATAGCCCCTTTCCCCCCTCCTAACCCCCATTTTCCCTAAGAGAATTGTTTTTTTTTTCTTTTCATAATAACTTGGGAATATGGTATCAAAATCAAGAAAATGAGATATCACTAGAAAGCTAGTTTTGTATACTTTCCAATGGTGTAGGTCTCATCATCAAATTTTGTTGATATTATAGTTTATTCTCAACCAAAGTTAGATCATCATTTTTTTCTTCCAAGATCATAAATTTTTACATGTATCTCCAATTCTTGTGATTCTTATGACATCAGAAAGGTATTTCAAAGCTCTTCGGATCCATTCATACACTTTTTCCATAATTTACCCCAAGTACATTTTATTCATTTTTTTATGATTTTACATTTTTCTTAATTACTTGAACATCTTGACACCTAGAAAGGATTTGTTTGCATGAGATGGCTTCATTTGATCTAGTTTACACGCATTGAGTTTATTAGTCTTTGATTTTCTCATTTGAGGAGATAGCATGGGTTATTCGTTCATCCTTTTGTGGCCATCTTGGAAAAGGATAAATTATGAGTCTTGGTAAAATGAAATCTTGTCACATATTAGGTGGCTTGATCTTTTACCTTATCTACATATGGATTCATGCCTACACCAAAAACACCACATAATAGATCAACATAGGGTATTATCAGTGATCATGTTGTAAGAATGATTTGTTCTAATGTTGATCATGACACTATGTGTCTATATCAGACATTTATTGTCACCACACACTTTGGAATAGACTTTGGGAGATCCATGGAGACCCTTGTATATCTCAATTCTTAGAGGATCCTACTACAAATTGTCTCGTTCTTCGTGCAAATATGGATTGAATACCCTCTAATGATGATTCTTTAAAGGAGCTTGAGTATATCACATGTCTTGCAAGTTTTGATGGTTCAAAGACTTGTCTTCAAGTTCCCACTCTTCAAATCGAGACTACATATCCATCTTTAGTTGTTCCTAATCAGCTTGGCATCACCACATCCTTGGCCCCTATTGGTTCAGTGCAAGAGGACATTCATCTTCTTCCAAACATAGCTACTTTGGATTCATATCTTGCAAACATATCATCCTTGTTTGTGGAGTCCCAAATTGAAAATTTGGAGGATTATTTTGAGGAAATTCATCTCCTCTTTCATGACAAACACATCATCATTGTTATCCCACCATCATCACAGTCTTTGGAGTTTGTTCTACATTAGTATTCACAAGATCTTGGATTGACATCATCTCATTCCAACATGTGGAAACTTGAGGAGTTTTCATAGGCACACATCATTTGGATTCAAATTCCCTATTCTTCTTGTTTATCGAAATGGATTCTCTAATCATCAATGGATTTTTTATTCCTAAGGGGAGAAATTTTATTTGCAAGTAGTGGATTGTGTTCTATCTTTAGGATTTCATCATTGGCACATGAACTCTTTCTTTATGGGGGGATTCATATCCTCATTTTCTATTTCCTATCAAGGAACATATATTATACTTATGTGATAGAATTAGTCCTTGGGGTTCACATTGATTCCTTCTATCCTTCTTTCACTAGACTATTTATTTCATTTTCTCTCTTTTGTCCATAGGAGTTTTTCCCATGTGGTTTTCTCCTTCTCTCTAGTTATGAGAGATTTCAGTTATTTGTTTAATGGGTACCTCATCAAACCTTGTAGCCAAGACCCATCCATGCATCCATCATTGTATTCCTATTAGTTTTTATAAGTTCTCTCTAAGTTGATTTTAAGGGGGGTGTTGGAGTACATAGTCAATCACCTAATAATTGATTAATCATTAGGCCCCTTTTACTTTAATTACTTAAGATAAACTTAGGAATTGGTTTTTTATTATTAGGTTGGGCTAATTATAGTTTGGTTTGTCTCATTGCATATGATAATTATACTTGTCACAATCTAATAAAATCATCATCTAGGGTTTTCTTTTTTATTTTCATAAAGATTCACATTGTAATTATGCATTCATATTAATTCAGTATATATTCAAGTTATTGCATCAAGAAAATTTGTTGGGGTTTTTAGCAAATTAATCTTTCTTTGATCTCTCTTTGTAATAGGATAATTTCTTGTATAGGTGATTTTTTAGAGTTGTGGGGTTAAATAATCAACTCTAACAATTGAAATTTCTTTGTGCTCATGGGCTTCATGAAATCAGTTCTACAATATTGAGATAATACATATATAAATGTGGTTTGTTTGTACACATGAAAGGTAAGATTATTTGCCATGTTGATGACACTTTGACTATCACAATAAATCTTATTCCAACCTAATTCTCAAACACACTATTTGAAGCTCAATTTTCTCCTTATAGGCATGAATAGTTGTCATAAACTATACCTCTATAGTTGAAATGGAAACCACAACACATTTCTTACTCATCCAACTTAGAACAACAATAAACAAGGTAAGACACCCACAGTAGATCTACTTAATAAAAAACTAAAAAGCTATGTATATCCATTATCTTGTACAAAATATATCCTTTTGAATATAAAATAGAAAAACCAAACATGTTTCAAAGATATAGTTTCAGATCCTCTTTACCACAATCTAATAATCTTACTCTAGAACATACATACACCTACTTAGGACTCTGACTTGTTTGGTAATATTTATTTTGGTACGAACATAACAAAATACCAACTACACTCACATAAATAATGTGGCTCATTTCCTCTACCCCATCTAGTGTAAAATAACACTACTAAAATGAGAGCTTTGTTCCCTACAGAAATTAGAACATGAATTGGTTTACAAACCTACATACATAGAGGTATATCCTTCAAAATACGTCATTCTTACAACACCAAAAAAGTTCTCTAGCTATGTAATATAGATCTCCTCCTCCAAATACTCATTAGAATATATGTATCCACATCTAAGAATTCAAACCCAAGGTCAAACACAACAATAATAGATCATATAATTTGAAAGATGTAATCTTATCAATAGGAGAACATATTTCACCATCCATTTCCAAATCTAATAAATTAGTTCTTAACCACTAATCATGCCTTGTAATTTTCATAATCATCATTAGAATTGAGCTCTCTATAGTCCTAAACCATATGCATTAGAAGTATAAAGGAAAACAAGATTGCATCTAAGAAAATAGGTGGGCTATATCAAGTTGTATTCTATGTTAATATAACCTCCTCAAGAGTGGGTTGTGAGATTGTTCCTCCAATAAATACCTCTCATTCACTCTCTAAAAAGTATCCTCATTAGGTCCATTCTAAAGTCACATTTAGCCCTAAGTGTAGGTTCCTTGATCTTTTTTGTTTAAAACTATCAATTTACTCAACTCATTCCAACAATTTATCTCCAACAACTAAGATATTTCCAACCTCACCTACTCTATCTAGAAGTAACATGTACACATATGATTATATCATTATATCCAAACTTCAACTACAACACTACAATAACAAGGAGTGCCATATCATTGATGAAAAATTATCACTGTATTTAACACTAGAAGATTAGCCCTAAATCATAGCCAATGCTCCCACTTCATGAACTCTTGTATATTACCATGATTTACATCTTCATAACATAGGATCGTATATATATAACTAATAGATCCATCACTGTCAAAACTGCCACTAAAATTCATCTAGATCTTTACATAGTTCATAATGATTAAAGATTCTTAAAATCTTGAACATCACATATGACCAGATATCAACCAAAAATCCTACTATGTTATTACTAAGAGATTCCCATGGTGAATAGTTCAACATCTCCATGTTAGATTCACAAGCACAACCATGCCATGCTAAAACTCTAACTATGCACGTAGGATCTTTCCATGACATCATGATAACCATTTTCAATCAAGAAGATAATATCACAACCAATTGTGTTTTTGCACAAATCTCCTACTGAACCTTGATCTTCAGTCTCTTAAGATAATATAGGTTGCACACTCAAAACTCTAAAGAAACATCTTCTTTTTTCCTATTTTACATTAAAAATACTTTCTTGTACATAGTCTATCTCACACCCTCTTTGGTACTAAACACATCAATGCTCAATGATGAATATAGGGCAACAAATTAAAAATCTACAA